>JANTPZ010007225.1:0-15687 GCA_025593235.1 Vachellia pachyceras | reverse complement strand
AGCAGCAATCAGAATCAAGTCAGTAATTATACTAATAGCCCTCCATTAGCTCAACGTGCCTTTCAATTCATAGCCACCAAGTTTAAGAGACTGTTCAATTCTCTTACAAGCAGAAAGCTATTTGTTTCACCGGTCACTGGATTGGAACCTGATACTGTTGATGAAGCTCTCAGATATGCAAGAGAGGTTATGGTGTGGGAAAAATGGGATCCTTCTGCCACAGGCGATAAGTTTGAGAATACTTCGACATCTTTTGGTGAGATAGAGCCAAGCTCCTGATGTTCTCCAGTTCATCCAGTGTTCTTGTATAGGAATGAGCAAGTTAGAAGATTCAAGGGGAAAAAAGATTCAGAAAGTTTTCAAGTGAACTGCTGTCTCAGTTCTACAAAATTCTTTGTACATATCAAACCATAAAAAAAAGCAGAACATAAAGAAGATTGTCATTGAATTTGATACGAGGGGACAAATAGAAAAGAACTTGATAATTTTATTCTCTGTACTCTCACCGGCTAAACTACAATAAATATCCATAGAGAAGAGGATCCCCCCCCCCCCAAAAACCGTTTTCTAAGTGTTAAAAGTGGTCAATTTAGTTGTTGTCAGCTCAAAATTTCCTCAACCAGTTAGCAGCTGAAAATTGATGACCCTTGAAAAATATCTGGATGAGAAAATCGTGTGCCGCTAGTAATTTCTAACTTGTCCGAGACCCTTTCACGCTTTTGAGTTAGTGTGTCATTGTCATGTTCTGGCCAAGAGATGAAGTAAACTTCCTCAAAAGGCTCGTCCATGTCCTCTCTTACTCTGATATGGAGTTTCTGCTGATCTTAATCGTGGCAATAAACTAGTGAGGCTGCACTCGCAGCGCTCAGAAAACAATGTAAAGTCTAGTTTGAGCTCCCAAAAATTTAGCCAAGACTGTTTTGCATTTGTCGATTTGTCACGGTAAAAAAGGGTTGATTTTTTTTTTAAGAAATGTCTAAACCCCAAATTATCCATTTTTTTGTTAAAGTATAAACCAATCCAACGCATTTGTGCTACACGAGTATAACTTAGATTTTAATGTTAGGAGGAGATTATAATTTGAATGATTTTGAAATGTGGTCTCAACCAACTTAACCTATGATTTTCCCGGATACCACATGTAAGGAAATGTGGTTTCTTGTGTAAAGACGTGGCAAATTGTCTTTTCACAGATAACAAAGCTTGTTTTCTTTTTGTCTTTTAACAACAAACTTACTTCCCTCCAGCAAGAAAAAGAAAGACAGAAATAAAAGAAGGAACCCACCCACAAAAATTAGAGCTTACCCATGACTCACAATGTTCTGTTCAAATTTTATACTTCACGGGTGGATTTATCTGAAAGGAGCTCTGGTAAACCTGGTAAATCTCGTGATCTAACTCACCTAAGTTTTTATAAAAAAATGAAAAGGGAAAGAAGTAGACGGCAATTTGGTAGATGTCCCTGCAGGGCCGTCTTCTTCATGACTACATTTTCTGTGCTTCATTAGAAGGCTCGGATTCTGGGGATCTGAGCAAGAAATGGGAGGAACAGTTTATGCAGAAGGAAAAAAATCTTTCCTCTTTCGTTCTTTGATTTGTAATTCGATCAAATGAGTTGAATACTTTACGTTATTTCTTTTCCCTTTCGCCACAGGATCTGCTGGGTTCTGTCATATTCTTCTTGGATACTTAATCGAAATGAAAAAGAATTTGGTCAAATTCTCCAAGTGCTTCCTGTTTCTGATAATGTGCGAAACACAGAAACTCTATTGTTTTAAGGGAAAAGTATTGCGATTTCGAACTCTTTAAAAGTAAGTAAGAACCGTGCCAAGTTTCATGTAATTCGCCAGCAAAATTTCAAAGAGCTTGGAAACAAATCAGAGACAGGGAGATGATGCAGATGAGGCATACACACACCAAAAGTTTAGTGAACAAACGGCCTTCTTCTTCCTCAAGTGACTATGACAGCATCATACAATTTACATTAATTACATCGAAACTTCAAACTAATTACACTTTCCTATCTAAAGGAACAGAAACGCAAACATACATAGATGCATACATGCATACAAACACACAAGATCTACAAAGAGACATATATATGTATGTATGTAAATCAGCAAGGAGCAAAGCGATCCATGAGCAGAGAGACAGTGGATTCTGACATCTCGAGGGGTGGTGTGTTCTTGAGAATGGCTTGGGTTGGAGGAGACTGAGGAGGTCGTGAAGAAGAGGACTCCATCGATTTGGAGGAGGAGGGATTGGGAGAAAGAAGCTTGGCTCTGAGCTTAGAGAGCTCACCCACGCAAATCTCAACCATGGCCGACATATTAGGGAGTGGATGCTGTGAAGGAAAAAATATCCCTTTTTTCTTCCTTTTGCTGCACCTTGGAGTTTGATACGAACGCAGACGAGGTGACACCTGCTTTATATAGACAAAACCAGCGCTTTTAACCTCGGTAAATCTATGGATTCTACCTATTTTATGAATTTTAAGATATTTTAACAGATTTTGATATACTCTTTATAAATTTTAAGATATTTTTATAAATGTTAACATGTTTTTATGAATTTTTAAAATACCTTTTATCTTTTTTTTGATGAAATACCTTTTATCTTAGTTTACATTACACATGCTTTACATAGACAAAACCCAATGCTTTTAACCACGGTAAATTTGGCACAGGGCTCCATTAACTGACATAACTGTCAATAGTTTCTTTCATTTTGATCCTAATTAGTTATTGGTTAGTCTCATTACTTTAATTATGTATTTACTCATTCTACTTTCTATACTCACAGTGGCTTCGTAAATAAGAGTATTTTAGAAAACTGAATTACATTTTTTGCATTTATTACCTGTGATCGGATTTAGTTAATTTTTTAATCTATAAAACTCATAATTTAATTATTTACAACTCAACCTTTGAAAAATTTTAATTCACCGGGTTTAATTTTTTTATATTACTTAGAGGTGTACATAGAAAAGGAAGAACTTTTTAATAGTCATAAAAGCTAGACGACAGAGAAGCAGCCAATAAAATGGACGACAAATTGCCATAAGTCACTTATAAGTGTTTATTCACATAAGTCGAGATAAATATGTGGAGGAGATTGTCTCATTTTACAGAAAAGCACTGTTAAACGTGTTTATGAAAATAAGCCCATGGTTACTAAACAGCCCAATATACGAAACCGTGTGTGAGAGTATATCCTCTACCTTACGTGGCACCTATATCCTCCGTCTCTCACACACACGCACACGTTTCTCTCGTAATCAGAATTTCCCTCTTTTTTTTCTTTTTAAATTAGGTAGCATTTATGAGTTTTAATTTTCTTGCAATGTAATGTACAATATTTAAAAAAGAACGGGCCATGAAAATTGTATATTTTTAATTTCATTTCCACATATTATATTAATTAAATATGTATAAAAGATCTAAATACCCCTCTCTTCCTAAATATAAAACAGGATTAAAACTTGTTTTTTCAAAAACTTGTTTTATTGCCAAGCCTATTGAGATGGATGGAGTGTTTTTTGAAAAGAAAGGGAAATGATGAGATATAATTAGTATTACACAGAAGTTTCAATCCATTTACTGTAATAATCTCTTATATAATTGTATTTCATTTATTCCTTCATCATACCCCTTTGAAACTTGAAGGCAGGAGAAAATGACTTCTATTTCTTGAAGACTTTTTGCAAGATAAATCGAAGGTATTTTATTTTTCAAAGATCAAAATTTTATGAATGATGTATCCAAATTATGACCAGTTTTCTGAATATTAAGAGAGTATTTGAATTTATATATATATATTTGAAGATTCGAGTAATAACTTTAAGCATTCATTTGAAACTGTACGGTATTTAATAACACAACAATTTCCTTTCATGTTCCACAATCACAGTGAGATTAATTTATAACTTATTTGGTTTTTCCGTAAAACTTAGTTTTAATTTCAAAATATAAGTTTTACCCCAAAATCTAGATTTTATCTAAGTACTTACATTTTTCAGAAAAAGCTATTTTTTATATAAAGCATCGATTTGAAACTTATATTTTAAAAAAGTTATTTTCTTATCAAATCACACACTTTCTCCTAATAAATTTTCTCTTTCATACTTTGTATTTATTTCTCATTCATCTTTCCTACTTACCTTTTACCTCGGAATTCAAAAAGTCAATCAATTTCTAAACACAATCACTTTTTAAAATCTATGTTTTACATCAGAATCCGTAAAATCTATTCTTCAAATCTATATTTTATCTCTGAATTCGTAAAAATTATTTTTAAAAGGGTTCTCGGACAAACCCTTTAATTTGAAGAGGGGAGGAACAAATGCGATACAAATATCTAAGAAGGCTGAGAGCCGGTGTGAATTTTGGGCAAACCGAAAGAAATGAGCCTTTGGAATAATTCTGTAGGTTACGACAAATCAATCAATATATAGATAATGACAACGCGTTATAATGAAGAGAGAGACAGAGAGATATGAAATGAGTAAAGAAAAGGAAAAAGGGAAAGTGGAATTGTGTGGCGTGTGAGTGAAATGGAAAGCTTGTCTCAACCCAGCCACTGTATCATTTTAAGAAAATTCAGAGAAACTTCAACACCCAAGATAAAGCCATTTAAAAGCTTATTACATGCGTTTATCAATATGATAAGAGAAAGAAGTTTACAGATTCTAAAATGATTTTATAGATTATTTTATCAATTTCGAGATATTTTTTTATAAATTTTAAGATATTTTTTATTTTAACTTGTGTCAGACTTGAAAAAATATTTTCTGAAACATGCATCGGAGGTTGGATCTGTTGGAGGAAAGGACCGTTGTTGTCTACTGATATGTAGAAGGGAACCACCTCAGAAGATGAATTGGTCACAAAAGTCAAGAACTGAGTTTGTGCCCAAAGACAAGTTTAGGATTCCTGGTTTCTCCGTGGAGAACTCAGTTTTGCTTTTCTGTGCTCCCAGTCTCCCCCCTTTGAAATTTCAAAGTCTGCTGAAGGATAAGGCCTAGACATATGCGTGGAGTATTAAGCAATGTTTAACTATAAAATTCACACCACCTTATATCCTTAATATAAGAATTAATTGATTTTTCAAACAGGTTAAAGAAATTAATTAACTTATATATTTATCATTTTACTCCAAACTAGTTTTCTTAACTTATTACCTGATATATATAATCTAATTGTATACACGAGTACTTCTGAATATACTGTAAAAAAATTATAGTAAGAGAATTATCTTTAATTAGATGTCTTGAACTTGATTCAATAAATTTAAATATTGGATAATTATGTAAAAAAAGTTGTTCTTGATTCTATGGTTTTTAAAAAAGTTTCCTTTTCGATTAAAAAAGATTGGAATTTCATATTTTTATTGAATTAGTACCTGAACTGTTTCGTTAAGGTTTATGGTTGACTTTGTAATTTTCTTTGTTGAAGTTAACTTTGTAATGTATATTAAACTTCAATTTAGAAGAAAAATTAGAACTTTCTTAAAAACATTATTTTTTTGGGTTCTGTAAATTTAAAAAACTTTTAAGTATACCATGATTATAATGCAAAGTATATCCCCCCTCCCAACAGAAAAATTACAAAAAAAAATTGAAAGTATATGTGTTTTAAAATTAGCATATATCACTAATAAACAATCCATGTTCATCAGCAGGATTTTCAACATCCATCTCTGAACCTTTCTTTGAATTCTTTCCCTTTTCAGTGATGTGATCTTTATCTTCAAAGTGACCCCACAAAACAAGGTGCAAATCAGCTGGCGACAACGGTTTGGCGTTCTTAACTTTCCAATCTCTCTCTCTCTCTCTCTCAATCCAACTCCCCTCTCTTTTTTCCTTCTTTTCTTAAATGGGAGTCATTATACATTACTATTGATCCTTTAATGGCGGTTCTTAGAGCTTAACAATGACAACTTAACAAGGTTTTAAACTTATTTATGTTTGGTTTAAGAGAAACCGAATATTTTTTTTACAAATAATTCTAACAATACAATTCATGCAGTTAGATAGATATAAACAAGATAGCAGATCTTATCTACTAAATATCACTCTCAATAAGGGGAAATTTTGGATTGATTTTGCCATCAACATGTCTTGAATATCTCTCTTTCATG
The DNA here is from genome assembly GCA_025593235.1 of Vachellia pachyceras. Lineage (NCBI taxonomy): Eukaryota > Viridiplantae > Streptophyta > Magnoliopsida > Fabales > Fabaceae > Vachellia > Vachellia pachyceras. The sequence goes on along the minus strand of JANTPZ010007225.1, from coordinate 9,549 downwards.
GAGACTGCTAAAATTTATAAAAGGTTAAATAGAACGGGTTATGCTAAAATATTCTTTTATAGCACTCAGTATCTACTCGTTTTTATTGACAAAAATAATTTAAAGATAAAATTAAGCTGAAAATTACTCAAGTTCAAAAATTAATTTAACCTTGGTGCTACTGGATGTAACTTGATTCAAAATTAAAAGCACGTACGAGTGGTAGAATCCAAAACAAGCTAAGAGAATTCACTTACAATCACTCCCACCAAACTAGAACCTTCATCCATATAGATATCAATTACACAAAGTTATGGAACATATTTACATCTGCACTCTCTTCCAACCTTTTAAATCAAAATTCAGAGAGATATTAACATCTGATACAGAGAATCTGCACACTCTGAGATATCATCACATGAAAGAGTTTGTTGTTTTCTGCAACTTCTAAGGGCTAACACAAGTAACGAGCAGCGAGACAGAATCCTCGGAAAACAGCAACCTAGGCCTCTTAAGGTGGTTGAATTTGCCAACAGCCCCACCCAAAGCAATAGAGCTCATCTTCTCCTTTTGTTGCTGTTGAGCAGAGTGGCCAGACTCGGCCTCCATGTGAGTGGAGCCATGAGGAGGAAACATGGCCTCACCCTTCTCCTTCGACACCTCGTTGGCCCACATATCAATCAGACCAGACGTGTGTGTGTGTGTGTGACCAGAGAGACTCTGTAGCTGATGCTTCACTCTGCTATGTTACTGTTGGGGTACAGTGAGATGATGGATGTGAGGCCAAATATCAGATTTTAGGTCTTTATATAGAAGAATATGATAATGGTGGGAAAGTCGGTAATGTGGATAAGGGAAAACAGTGGGGTCCATATTCTTGACTGTGTGCTTTCAAACTATGACAGCAAACAGGAACAGATTTTTTAATCATTCGATGAACCTTGGTGATCTTATCTTTACAAGTCACCAGAGAAAAGTGCAGCAAATTGCAGAACAGCTGCACAGAGACCGTGGTTTGGTGTTCTTAGATCATTTAAAGCAAAAGGACATGAATCCAAGGATCTATTTTTTTTTAATTTGTTAAAGTATTTAAAAAGTTTATAATTATACTTGAAGATCTTGGCATGGGATAGAGAGAGAAACAATTGATTTAGAGCTCACGTAAATTTCCCATGTCGTTTTCTTTCTCTGTTCGAAGTTGATACGAAAAAATTTTCTAACTATACAGACTCTCAATTTTAGTTTATATTAAAAAAAAGCCTGACATTTTAAAATTTGCACATAGATTAGCGTATCCAACAATCAATCAAACTACTGTTGAGTTGGTGCCAATCAAATAAGATACCTATCTACTCGTTATAAGCAAATGTTGATATAGAAAAATCCCTTTGATTTATAAACATCCCAAGTAAAGATGTCACTTGCACATATCCAAACGTAGTTTGGCAGCATTATCCAAAGGACGAGTTTCATATGCACAGGGTTTAACAAGAAATTTCTAGTGTACATTGAGGGGTATTCTGAAATTAACTGCCAGCAGTAATGAAACAAAAGGAGGCAGATAATCAGAAATCTGATTACATTTCTCAAAGGAATGTCAACTTCCAAATCCGGTCTTAAGCAAGAATGATGATGTCTGATCCAATAAATCTATAAACCAGAAGTGTGCAGCTGATTCTACAGCCTCTCACCTGATTGTCCTAAGAATATGTTTATCTACTGCTCAACTGTAGATTTTCAAGAGAAATTATTGATCCAACAAGAAAGGTGCCTTGGACAACACCCGCATCATTGAGAACTCAACCCTTCCCGTTAACCATAAGCATTTCATCATGAACGCAATTTCCAAACCATAACCCTTCAAATTGACATGGACGTAAGCAATGGGTGGACAAATCAGTAGCATAATGCTCGAACCGGTGAGGACGGGCTTGCGAATCCTTTTTCACCTTCATTCATTCAGCTTCAGGCCTTGGATTTTTCAGCAGCGTGTCCAGAGATAATGAATGTAAAATCATATGCACAGTCCGGGCACTTGGATTTTTCAGCAGCATGTCCTGAGATAATGAACGTAAAATCATATGCACAGTCTGGACTTATAACTCTGACTGCCTGATATTGAAACTGAATGGATGCCAGAAGCTAGACATACAGTTAGGCTGAGGATAAAGCAGCGACTGTGATTGTTGGCGGCAGGCTACTACTGGATATGGTCAGGCCAATGAGAGCTTATAAGACGTGGCTTTTGTGTCTTCATTACCACATGCAAAAGATCTGACCAAAGGATATATTCCCCGCCATCAACAAACCCAACAAAGCCAAAGGTTACTCTTTGCATGATATGGGATGGTGCTCAAGTTCAAGATGCTCAAGTCACAAGGCGCTCAAATCCATGGTGTCCAGCCTTCATACATGTTGCAAAGATTATCCACACTAGTAGCTTGCTTCAGTAGATAATCTACTTGCTCCGAAATACTAATTTCTCTGAAATGCAAGTAAGAATAACTCAGTATCAACAGTAAAGTAAATTCCAAGCAGGCTTGGTAAGTTCCAAAACTAAGAATACCTGTTTTCAGAAATATCTCGACCGTCTATTTTCATCTCAACTCGCTTCAACATTGACAATGCATATGCATTTTTGCCTAGTATTTAGCACAAAAATCAAACAACAATGAAGCATCAGTTGAATGCTGAACAGTAAATCAGTAATTTCTTTTTGTTCCCACCTCACAGTGAGGTGAGGGATAAAACAAGAAACCTAAAAGTCAAGAATGTGTCAGTGATCATACTGATCTACACAGCTATGGAATTTACAATTAAGAATATTACAAGATAGATGACAGCTATTCAAACACTAGGATATCCATCATGTCCATGCAAGAAATAATTACTGTCAAACCAAGTCATAACTTGTTTCCACACCCATTCTAGCACAGTAGCACTGCATAACAAAAGCCACTTTAATAATGTAAAAGGTAGTTCTCAAATGTCAAAAGTGACATTAAAGTTTAGGAGTATTTTGTTAGTACTAGCATTTGAACTTAAAACCTCAATTTATACTATTTTCAGCTTATCATGAAGGCTAAATACTATAATAGTTCAAAGGTATCTCTAGAAATTCTTTGGCCAAAAAAAAGGAGTATCTTTAGGTATCAAAGTAAAATGTAAATGACAATCTTGAAACATATCAAGTACCTCTTCCCACTCGACTGCTGACATTTGAGTTAGGATCCAGAGCTTCATGACGTTCAGCACCATTCTTATCCTTGTTTGAGGAAACTGGCTCAGCTTCATCCTCAGAGTTCCGTACGCTCTCATTTAGAGTATTCAGGGTATTAGTAGGGATGGTCACGGATTTATCAAATGGCAAAGCAGAACCATCAGTGTGAGAGATTGAAGCAGAATTTGTGATTTCTTCATTGGCATTAGGTTCCAAGGATTTGAATTCCAAAAGCTTAGAAGATGAGATTTCTTCACCATCAGCGTGAGAAGTTGGAGCAGAATGCATATGATCACTGGGGTTTCCACTATTAGAGCTTTGGGAAAGCAATTCCTTAATTTCCGTTGAATCATTTAAGCTATCTGGGAAACTAGCTTCAGTTGACGTAATGCCAGATCCGGAGCTGCCACAGTAGATGCTATCAGGTGGAGATATCCATCCTCTATCTTCCAATGAAAGCTGAGAAAATCCTATAACATCATCATTACCACCATCATCAGATTTGGAAAGACTCTCCCCTTCCGTGCCATCAAACTCAGCAGCATCACCCCCGGCAGGATCTGATTTTGAGAGAGCAATATCCTGTGATTTTTCTTCCTGGCTTTCTCCAATTCCTTCAAGAGCCTGACAAGGAAAGCAAAAACAAAATCCACCAAAAGTGATTGAGCAAGGAGCAAGTTTGCGCAAGAAAATCTCACATCCAAGTTAAACTTTTATATTTTATATTAATGCAAAATTTATTTGGAAAACAAGATCTTGGAAATATGGCATTACTTTATGAAGATTTCCAGCATGAAGACTTGCTGTTCTTGCCAGCCTAGCCAACATGGAACAGAGTCCCTTCACAGCTGATGTCAGAGATGGTACCAAGGGCTTAAAGGTCTGATACGCCTCTCTGATTCTTAAACAATAAGACTGGTATATAGCTTGTCCATGAATATGTGATATTTCCTTCTTGGTCTCTCTTTCTCTGGCAATAGCATCAGTCATAGCAGCTACATCCTTTGACAGCACTGATTCAAGTGGAAGAAGGATAGCATTCGCCTACCAAGACATGAAGCCACCACAACACAATGTAAGAATGGAGCCAATATTCCATTATAGCAGAAAACATAAACTAAGAAACAAGAGAAACCTTTGACAGGTCTTCCATAAGAGAAAGGTGAGTAGCAGCAGCCTCCTTTCCCAGATTGTAAACATCATGTATATCTTCAGTTATTGCTAAAACCTAAGGCAAAATAACAACTCATTTTTAGACCGCAGGTAATGTACTTGAACTTTTTACCTTTTCAAGACACAGTAAATATACAATGACAGCTACATAAAAATTCTCATTACGATATCAGGTCTCAGGTTCAACTTGCCAAGTAAAACAATTCACCTATATGCATGACCTAGAAAGAGATTAGCACTGAAACCTCATAATAGTATCTAAACTGAGCTTTATGAAGATTTTGCCAACTGTGGAGGCTGAAAATAACAGTTAATATGAACCTTTTCCAACTATATATGCATGTCCGTAGATGAGTGTGTATGTAAAGCAATCCACATGTATATGACATGTTTATTTCAAGGTGTCAACTTGAGCTCGTTTGACTCCTCTTTTTGAAACCTAAATTTTTTCCAAATACTCACATTTTTTCAAATTCCAGGTTTTGTAACAAAACCTAGGTTTGAAACTCACTTTTTGAAAAAGCTATTTTCTTGTCAAATCACTTTCTCATAATAAATTTTCTCTTTCTTCTTTTCTCTTTCTCTTTCATCTTTCCTATTTACTTTTTGCCTTGAACTCTGTAAAAGCCAATAACTTTCTAAACACAATCACCTTTCAAAACCTAGGTTTTACCTCAGAATCCGTAAAAGCTATTCTCCCAAAATCTGTTCTCCAAAACCTAGGTTTTGTCTCGAATTCCATAAAATCTATTTTCTAGCGGAGTTCTAAATGAGTTCTTAGTCTTGTAAGATGTTTCAGCTGCATGAGTGAATAGAATAAAGGCAAAATTGGGGGGGGGGGGGCTCACCACAAAAAAATATCTTCATATGCTATGTTGATTATGTGAACAATTTGAGTCAGATTAAAATTATAACTGATGATAATAGACAATTCTAGATCAAAGCTCTGGAATAGTACAGAAAAATTTGAAATCAGACATCCTGGAAGGGACTGACTGACAGTATAAAAATAAAGCTCAAACAGTCTAAACATAATATAACTTCTAAAATATTGAGTGTCCTGCGTGTCCCACACCCTTGCCTCCATCACCAATATAGAGCCATATTCATATTGTGCCTTTAAGATTAGATTTGGACATTTACAGCCCACATGATTTCTATAAATCACCCGGAATAAAGGCTAGACGTATACTTCTCAATAATATATGACATCTTTGAATACAATACCTCTTCAAGCATAGAGCCACACTCTGAGGTCAAAGCTGTATGGATCCTTGAAATCCGAGCAAAGGCGGTCAGTGCAGCACTAGCCTCATAAGCACAATCCCTCATTAACAGAACAGTGCTTTGTAGATCACCTTGGAGATAAAAAGAACATATTAAAAACATATAGCTACTATAACAATATCACCACTTAACAAGAAAATTTGCATATGCATGTATGATTCCTGATTAAAGGAGTAAAGACATGTTAAAAAAATCATGTCCATATTTGACATTGTCAAACACTTAGCAAACATGACGTGGTTTTTCAAATAGCACTTGAAAACTAAAATTCTTGCTTTGTTTCCATTTTTAGGATTGATATTAGTGTCCAAGCCTCAAGGTTTTGACACATTAAGAAGCAACTCAAGAGTGGCTTTTTCTCTCCCCCTTAATGTCTAACATTGTGCATTGAACAGTTTTTATAAAGGGCATCTTACCAGAAGCTGAATTTGCTTTCAGAGAAGCGATACAGAGTTCATTAGTTGCTGCATATAATCCATTGGAAGCAGCTTCAACAGTGCTTTGAGCAAGCTTCCATTCTTGTTCAGTACCTAGTACAGGAAAAAGAGGGCATAATTTCGTTTTTCCATATGGATGTTTTAACTCAAATGAGGAGACTTTAATTAACAAGGAATATTGTAAACTCACGTGTAAAAGAGTGGTAAGTGACATCCAATCTTGTTAGTGCATTCAAGTATGCTTGCTGCCATGTCTTGCCATCCATGCTAGTCCTGAGAGGATAAGGCTGGCTGGGGATAAGCAAATATCCTTCTCTTGATGCTTCAAACTCTAACACTGATATGCAAAATTTCACAATGTCAGATGCCTTTTCTTTAAATTCCCATAATATCTGCCTCCGCATCTTAATATGCTCGTGAAATTCAGGAGGAATTCCTAAACTTTTGTTTGAAGCATTTCCAGAAGTGCCGGTATTTGGACCTGCACAAGCCCAACCCATAGCTCTCTCAAGCTGTCCTTCAGCCACAAGAGAATTTTGCTCACAGGATTGAAGGCCATCCATTGACTTAGCGATTCTTGACACAGAAGATTGTATATTTTCCAATAATTTAGATCTGCTAAGGTTTAAAATAATTGTATTTAAGCTGTCATCACTATCAATATGTCTCTCAAATCCGACTCTTCTGCTATATGAATGACTCATGTTTCCATCATGCATCCATTCCATCTGAACAATCTCAAGGGTTGTTTTCCGAAGAGTGTCTTTCAATTCATTTACTTGTCTTTTCATGAGGGAAGCTGCTGACTTTGCCGCTCTAGCAGTTTCATGAGCATTACAGTATTCTTCAAGCATAAGGGAGACCTTTTTCACAGCTCCATCTCTTTTTAACTCATCTAAAGCAATTTCCTTTGTTGCCTCTGTTAATTGCTTCAAGTTCTCAATTTCTTTATCTAAATAAGCCAGAAAGCTAGGAGCAACTCTTTCTTTCAAGTAATGATTGACATGTTTCTGTAGCTGTATTTCAAGCTTTTTCTTTACAAAATTGAGTGACTGGTCAAAGCCTAGGTTTTGCTGAACAGATGAAGCAACATCATGTATACATGCATCAAGAAAGGAATCTATTACACCTATTTTCCAAATAAAGAATGAATGACCATCTAATAAACCACTGACTTTGCAGACATACCCAGATAGTGGATTCCCAGATTTTATCAAATCTGCTAGAGCATGAAAATCACTCAAGGTGATTGCAGAACCATAAGCTGAAAGCAACATATTATCACAGGATTCCAATTGAAAGAAGGGCTTCACAAGTGCAGCCAATAGCGCTTTTCTTCTTAAAATATGTGGCTCTCTTTGTTCTTCAGAAAAGACCAATGATTGGAAATGACTCTCCACAGAAACCAGAGCATTTTTAATATCAGCTTCTCTCTTTAGAAGGGAGGAAGTCCTCAGATCCCTCTGATTCCATGTTTGATGGAGTTGATCAAGCTGCGCCCTACAAGCTTCCTCTTGGGATGCAAGTTCCTCTGCCTCTTCCCAAGAAAGATGATCTCTACCCTTGACTGCAGCTTCTTCAAGAGCAAGCTGCTGCTCAGTAATAAGACCGACCTTAACGAAATAGTTCTGCTCAAGTTCAATCAACGATGATCTCTCCATTATGACCTCCACAAGCTGCTCTAGTGCTGTATCTACAGACCCTCGAACTTGTGAGATTAACCCAAATGCATCCATAACTTCTGAATGTAATGAAACAGCTGACCGTATTACATTGGGCAGAACAATTTCAGTCATTTGAGTAACCAACCCGTTACAGGAAGACAAAATGGTTTTGAAAATAGAAACCCAATTGCTTTCTGAAGGGAATTTAGATTTGCTTTTATTGAACACAACAGTAGGTATGTCCTTCCCAATTATTTTCCATAGGTGACTCACAAACTCTGCCACAAGATTACATTTTTCCACTTGCTCTTCAAACTCGGCGAAAAAGGCTCCCGAATCATTTAGCAATATGTTGTTTTCATTATACATGTTAAGTACTCTATTCTTAACCTCGTTATAAAGCCAGCTTACAGCAATGTTAAGAACTGATAATGCCTTTTCCTTCCTCTCTTCCAGGTCAGCAGGCGGTCTAGTGTTGTTTGTTCCATCATGTCTAGATTGGACTGACGATGTACCATCTTCTTTCCTCAAGAAGCCACTGGACTGCATAAATTTCATAAAGGCTGATAAAATTCGATCTTTAGCTTTTGATTCTGCATCCAAGCCTATAGAATTCTCTAGTTCTGCACACTCTTCTTCTAATTTTTCTATTTCAATTGCATATTTATCCACTTTAAGACAGAGATCATCATGTCTGAATTTGATAGAATCAAAGTTATCTCCATGAAATTTTGCTGCAAGATCAGATGCCTGCCTCCTGGCAAGAGAAAGAATTTCTGAGGACATGGCATTAATTGATAGTTGCAGAATTTGAGCCCACCCATGAATCGCACTGGTTGTGAGGTAATTTAAGGGTAAGATTCTTTGCAGAGCCAAGGAATATGCTTGCAGTGCTGTTATGGCAGAAGAGAGTCCATCATCTAACTCAGCCACAAGTTGAGAAACTTCCCTATCCATATCATTGCATTGTGCTTGTGTTGGCTCAGGAACAACAGTTAGAGGGACACCGGCTACCATGACTGCAGAAGTAAGAGACAAAGCTTCTTTCATGTCATTCAGCTTATAAGAAGCATTTACTTCTGGGATTACATTGCACTGTAAAGCATCAAGAATCCTTCCATGTTGCTCGACCCAATTTGTCGCCTCATGAGCTTTCTCTGTAACCAAAGCCTTTACTTGGGAAAATTCCCGGGCCTGTATTTCAAATGAAGCTCGGACTTTCTCAAATTTACTGGTTGCTTCAGCAACAATTGACTTTGCAGATGTCTCATGCGGAGCAAGGTTAGACCTCTCTTGGTCAGCTCGATGAAATAAAGTAGAGGCAAGCTCATATTGACTGAGAACATTGGTAAACCTCTGTACATCAATTGTCAAAGTCAAATTAACATGAAGTGCTTATAAATTGAGATTTACATAAAGTTATGATTTGAATGCAATCAAGAATGTAGTGAGACTTCATTAATACCTCAAGTGCAGATTCAACAGCTGGCAGGCTAGTCAATAATTGATCGTGGTGTTCCTATTCAAGGATTTAGTGGGAAAAGCAACAGATCAGATAGATCTAAAGAAAGCATGGGTGGTTTGTTCAAAGAATGCAGGATGATCAGATTTGGTCAATGTTTCATTTTCAAGCACAAAATAGCCACAAAATGATCATAAAAACAAATAGAATGAATCAAGCACCTTGGGAAAGCACCTGAGAGAAATTCCACATATCATATGTGATAAGATGGATACTAACTATAAATTACACATATATTGATACACTTGTTTGTTGGCTATTTTGAAG
>JANTPZ010007224.1:0-15968 GCA_025593235.1 Vachellia pachyceras | reverse complement strand
CCAACTGGCAAGAAGCTAATTACAGTAACGATAAATTACAACAAACTGAACAGTAAATTATAATAAACTCAGTTTGATGATCTGTTACTAGGAAAAATGGTGACTCTGGAATCAAACAACAGTCCACATCTCTGCTTGCTAGAGTTGCATTCATCGCTATAAATCCTGCACAGTCACAAATTATTATAGTTATATCAAGACGTATGTTAAAAAGGGATTTAGTTCTAAACAAAGTCTAAAGGCAGTTCTTGAACTGTAGTAATACAGGAAAAGAAAAAATAAGGGGAAACTAATGAGAGGAAAAATTCATTTGAAAATTTTATTGATAAAAATGATCTGATAAATTTTTATATATAGATAGTACCGATACTGGTCTATAGAATTTTATGCACAAAAAATAGTAGTACTCCAATTTAAGTTCTTCTAACCAATAAAATTTTTGGATTAATGTGCAAATTTATCTCAAAAGTTTTCACCCACAAGCAATGGGTGTGTTTGGTAAGGCCGTTGGGGAAACGGACACAGATTCCGAGGTACTTTATGTGAGAGAAGTTTTGTCTCAGTAAGCGCATCCGTTGGGGGGAATGGCTTACCAAACACACCCAATGTTTGCCCTAGAAGTGTTAAAATGGACCAATAAAATTTTGGGTTAACGTGCAAATTTTCACAAAGTCCAAAGGCAGTTTTTTTTCCAACCCTAAAATTTTCAAACAAAGAATCTTTACCCATTTTTTCAAGGTAAACAAGCACATTGGTTTTCAAGATTGAAATTGATATATTGTATGATAAACCAAAATGAATGAAGCATATATACCACTGTAACGTCCCATTAACTTGTCAACACCAATGCCATTCTCAAAGCTTTCAGCTTCCACATGAGCGCATTAATGGCTCGTTGTGCCTCCTCAACAGCAGTATCAAATGACTTGTCTATAACCTATAAACAGCAATACCCACCATATCATGCATCACACAACAGTTTTCTTCTGTGTGTTTGTGTTACACTTGACTCCCATCATTGAGCATACCGATATATCGTTATCAATGGTCTTTGGTATTCCCACCACTGCAACCTTCAAACCACGTCTTATAATCTCCTGTGTACTGATACCGAGCCTCTATATAAAATGTTTATTCATACATGCATACATATAAGGGAGAATTACCGTAAAGTTTCGTAGAAACAATTCAATTATTGGAAAAATTTCATAACTAGTGAACATTATGCAATATGTTCTTATATTTTGTACAACATCTTGTCATTGCATGCTACTAATTTGTTATAAGTGATTAAATTAATTACCTCAAATATGAGAGCAGCCCCTTTCTGAGTTCCATCTCCTTCAATGATGTAAACCTGAAGAGAAGGAGCATTATTTCTTTACTATCAAGCACCAATGTAGATATGCGCGCAAGGAAAATTCAACATGAGGTTCCAATGAATGAATATAATCATCAAAAGGTATAACAACAAGTGAGCAGCATGCAATGATAAATTTCAGTACAGAAAATGACTGAAAGTAAATTATACTCATATATCATTAAAAATGTTTGGTGATTACATATTTTTAAATTTAACCTTTCAGTTATTTATTCCCTGTATTCAAGAACTCAAAGGGCGACAGACATAAACCTGATTGATTCCTCTATCCTGAATACTGTCAACGATCTTGGAGGTATCATTGACTCCACGTGAAGTGCCTAGGATGGTTCCACCACCACGTTTGTGGATGTTGTTCACAACCTTTGGAGTTAATGGAATCATGTTTCGAGAATAAAATCCTCTGTACCCTCCCTTGCATTTTCCCGTTAAAGAAAATAATAAAAATAAAACATTTTAGAAAATTAAATCCATGATAAATAGTTCGTGTTTAATTATTAATGAGTGTGATGAATCATCTTACTTACCTCTATTCCCACAACTTTGTGGACCCCATACATGTCGTATAAGCCGCAAACAATTTCTCTGATGACTGTGTTGAGGCCTGGACACAGCCCTCCGCATGTCACTACACAAGCATATGTTTCCTCTGATTGAAAACATACCTACCAACACATGAACTGTTATTTTGATCGAACTAGCTATATAAGAGAAGAAAATTAGCAAAGTAAACCTTCTGACTAGGTCCAGCACGCCGAAAGTGAACCCCTCTTGGACTGTTCTTCTGTGCAATTATCTGTAATACAAAAGGCAGCGAAATTCACCCATAGCAGAAGCAGGAGGAGGAGGAGGAGCAGAAGAAGAAGAAGAAGAAGAAGAAGAAGAAGAAGAAGAAGAAGAACAACAACAACAACAACAACAACAAAATAGTTGTTTTAATCATCTTATTTAAAAGCTTATATTCCTTGCCTGTACGGTGTCTTCCTCATCTACAAAATTCTGCCTGCAAATTAATTGACTCCGTCATCATCAAACAGACTTTATGGATATTTCAAAACATAAGCATCACATTATTTCTAAAGGAGGGAGATTGAATGGGAATTTTTTTATACCTTAATATATTTTGTTTAGTGCACATTATTTAAGCTCTCTTTTTCAACTACAAGTTTAGATGAATTGAATCTCAAAGACTTGCTAAAATTAAAGACATGTCTCAAAAAGTGGTTAATTATAAAAGTAGCCGTTTTTAGACTAGAGTATTTACAAATCGCATCCACCAATAATATAAGGTTCGGAGGAAAACAAGAGACTTTAATGAAATGAAGACCGAAGAGTGACTTACTTTACAGCTGAATAAGAAGGAATATCTTGTAACGGGTCAGGATAAGTCTGCAAGAACATCGCCATCAAACAACAAAAATATAATCACTGGTTATAAACACAAAATTCCACTGATAATTCTGGTGAGTGCAAGTGCAAAGATGTGTGTGTGTGTGTGTGTGTGTGTGTGTGTAGAGAGAGAGAGAGAGAAGGTGATCTCATACAGGGAGGTGGGGGATGTAATCAGACAGGTGAGGGACGTCTTCGAAGACGTAGCCAGCATCTCCGGTGACGACCTTGGGGAGGAGAGAGGCGGAGTCAGCGGTGGAGGAGGAGGAATGGGATCTGGGAGAGGTGGAAGAGTAATAGAAATGCCTGGGGCTAGAAAGAGACGAATGATAATAACCGTTGGAAGGATCAAAGCATTGGAACGTGGGCGTTGTGAGAGATGCTGAACTCGAAATGGACTCCATTAACAACCTTCCTCTAGTGAATCTAACACCAAATCATATAGCAACTCTCTATAAGCAACATATATAAACAAAAGAAATGAACACTATGTTTTGATCCTAGAACACTATATGTTTGCCGTCTCTATATTAAAAGAAATGAACAATTACTTATTTAACCTGATTTTAGACTTTCTAACTAAGTTTATCCAACAAAAATAATTCATGAATGCATGTTTTTTTTCATCAAATTACACACACATTTTAATGTTTTCATGTTTTTTGAATTTCTTTAACATGAGCTAAAAAGTTTAGGAGAGGTCAATGAGTGGTAATTACCTCTCTAAAACAAACTTTAATTATAAACAACTTTTTTATATCATATTTTTTTTAAATTAATCAATTCATTTCATTTTCTTAATTAATCGAATTTGATAAAAGATTAGAGAAGTTATTACATACATACAATTTCATTAGTTTGGATTGTTTCTCTTACCTTTTGTATATTTTAACGCTTATATATCACAAGTGAAGATGAGTAGTATTTAACGTTCAAAAACAACTTTTTATTATAAACAACTTATTAATTTTTTGGTGAAAAAACAACTTATTAATTTTTAAAGCTAGAAAATGACATAGAGATTCAGATTAAAATGGCAATTTTATGATATTTTTCTACTCTGCAGCCTTATCTTTTTGCTGTGATGAAGGAATAAGTAGTTAATTATAAAATTGTTTTTTTTACTAAATTTCATTAATTATGTATAAGTGTAAATCTCCTTTGCATATGCATGTTGACTTGTGTCATTTGTGATGAGGTAATCAATCTCTGGCTCATACATTATTAATTGATTAATGTCAAAATTATGCTTATTACGAGGCATTTGAAAGCAAAAATGTTTCATTTGATTTAAAATATAAAAAAGACGCACTTGATGTTAACTTTGTATAATATCCCAGCTATTCAAATTCAGATCCTATTTAAAATTTGGAAGACCCAAAGAAGCAAATATCATAACATGATCTATATAGGTAAATAAATTTAATAAATATTAAATTTATAATTAAATACAAATAATTTTAATTCCAAAGGCAATCTTCTTACCTTAAGGTGATTGCTATGGTGGAAACAAATCAAGTTTCATCATTAACAAACCAGACATGTTTTGCAATACATTAACATGTGTTCAATTATAAGAAATACTTATATACTATCAAAATATTACGTCATTTGTATTTTTTCATTAAAGATATCTTACTTATCTTTTTTTGTAGATTTATATCCTATAAATTTCTGTTGATTATTTATGTATCTCCATAACCCATTATAATAAACATTATTATTACGGTGTGAATTAGAATAGGGGAGAGAAAAATAATTTTCCAGAGATTTTGGAGGGAGTGGAGGAGTGACTTGTGAAAGCAAAGTTAATGTGAATAGTTTAGCACATGACTTGGTTTAATGTGATTTTATTTATTAATAGTTTTTATATGTGAACAGTTCCAAGTATACTTGACATTAAGAGTAAAATATAATATAGATGATAACATTTTTAGAAGTGGGTTAAAAATTTTCAATGCATTGTAAAGAATTTGGATTTGATATTTGTCTCTTGACTTACGTAAACGTGCTTTTAAATATGGCCGCCATTATAATCTATACTCAGAAGTTGCTTATCATTCCACTCATTTACCATGAAAAGAAAAACATGTTTGGGGCAGTTCAATTCAATGCTTGCATTTTCTAAGATTTGTCAGTTGCATAGTTGTCCTCTTATAGTTTAGAGGCTTTGATTAAAAGGTTAGAGAAGACAGTAGATCTGCATATTAATTATTTGGCCATGCTTCAAAATTCTGCATTCATGGTGGTTGGGTGTGCGGCTCATGTTTAATTCCTTCTCATTTATGAACGTATTCAGTAAAAAGTTCCCAAGTTTATTTCTTTTTCATTGCTAAAATTTTATTCACTTTTTCATGTAATTAAAAATAATATATGAATGGCCATAAGAAAAGCTCCGAAATATACATTAAATCATCCCTATAATTAAACTCATTATCGAACATATCTTTATATTATATACTTAAAAACATAGGTTCCTTGACTTGAATCATGCATCAATCGTAAATCTACCATGCAAATTATTCCAGATTCGTATGGTTTCTGACAAGATCATGGGTTTGATAAGTAACAGTTCCCTAATATACCATGCAAGAAGGCAAAGTCACCCATGGGCTAAATTTTGATTAGTTTAATTTCAAATGAATATGTAGAAAAATACACTAGTTTACAAATTAGTCCTTCACAGAAATAGTTAAGTTAGTTTTTTTTATAAAAAAACATGAGGGTGGGTTAGCAGTGATGTAGTTACATTGTTATCTTCTTTATTTATACTTTTCCTGTCAACTTATGTTGGATATCTACTTTTCTGAATACAAGGGAGAATTGTTAACTGGCAAAATAGTGGATTACGATGATGTTGTTTGTATCAGTATTTGAAAAATATATTCACATGAATTAAGATAAAATTCTTCTACTATACTTATTATTTCGTATGCTATAAATCACATTGGAAAAGTAGCATCTATCATTAATCTAAATATGACCATAAGTTTTTAAGATGAAGGGAGGTCTTTGTAATTTACATTAAATTTTAACCTACTTTTGATCTCTATAATTTTCCACAATTTGAGTTTAGCTCAATAAGTTTAAAAGTGATGGTTTTATTCATTTAAGTTCATTTTTTTAAAAACTCTTAGTCAATATAGTTTTAAAAAGACCTAATTTAAATGTTAAAAACATTAATTTTGCTTATATGTCACTGACTATATTAATTATAGTAAAATGACTTAATAACTAGATAAAATAACATGGACACAATTCTTGTATGCCCTGTTCGTATAGTTTTAAGAAGCTTGTTTCTTTGTATGAATATATAGGAATAAAACTGTATGTTTCAACAAATACAAAATTAAAAAAGTAAAAAAAAAAAGAAGAAACAAGCTTAAATCTCCATGTCATAAAAAAATTGTTTATATGTTATTTATCCGGTTATTAAATCATTTAACTATAATTAATTGAGTATGTGATAATATATATAAGTAAAATTAAGGATGTTAACATTGGGTTTAATTCTTTTTAAAATTATATAATTAACAATTTTAGATAAAATTAATTTAAATGATTAATACTATAGCTATAAGAACCAGTAAATTAATGCCCCGTTTGGTACGTGGAACTGATTTTGATGGAATTGGAAGTGGAATTGAGATTAAAAGTATGTTTGGTAGGTTGGAAGAAGTGGGGTATTATTTTAATTTAATATTTATATTTACAGTAGAAAAGACTAATATACCCCTACCAATAAAATCCCTCGTTCCCAACAAAAAATCCCTCCCTCTCGACGGAGAAGCCATAGAAGCCCGAGATCGCGTTCCTTTTTCTCCCTTGAATGAATGACGGCGGCGTGATGGTGAAGCTCAAGAATGAATGGTGGCGGCGTGGTCTCGTGCGTATTGAGGCAAGAGAGCAGATGACGGCATCTCTCTCTTCTTCCCTCTCCTGAAGCTATGGCTGCGTGAAGTGGAAAAGAATGGATGATGGAGTTGGCGGCTGGTGAGGAATATGGAATCTAGTGCGTAGGAGGAGAAGACAGCGGTCGCGGCATCTCTGCGAGCTTCCCTGCGCGGCTGCTCAGCGTGTGGGAGAGAGGGAAGAAGTTGTCGCCGTCTCTCTCTCCTCGTGGCGTTGTTGCTCCAAGTGAACAGTGGCGACGTCTTCTCCAGCTGAGGGAATGAGCGTGGTCGAGGGAGAGAACAATCGACGGTAGCTGTGTGAGTCTGGTAGTGGCGAGAGCTGCCACCTGAGAGCTTGAGAATTTCATCATCGCCACCGGAGAAGCATCGCGTTCGCCATCGCGTTCGCCTTCGCCTTCGCGTTCGTCCTGTTCCTCGATAGGTGGAAGTGGGTCATCGTTGTCGCAGGTCTTCATCAGCTTCACTCACCGTCGACCTCCATCGCCTACAATAGAGAAGAAGAGGACAAGGGCAAATATGGTAATGAGGAAAAGAGATGGGGTTGGAACTCGGTTCCATGGGGTTGAGGATGTAACCGAGTTCCAACCTTTTTGATGGAACTGGGTTCCACTGGGAACCCAGTTCCAATACACCAAATGCACATGCACACCAATTCCGGTTCCAATTCCAGTTCCCAGGCTTCAATTCCTGGATACCAAATGGGGCATAAAGGAATTCAACCTTTGTTTAATCAACTTTTTAATATACTAAAAAACCTGAGTGTGTAACAGAACAGCTTTAGATACAACGGGCAAGATCCCTCACCGTAGGGATTCCATTGAACCTATTCCTGAGGCCAAAAACCTCGCTTCGCTTACCAGCCACCTTCGTTCTTGGGTGTCTAGCAAAACCTCAAAATACTGTTGTGAGGCTGCGACCCCAAAGATTAGGGATTTACTCTACAACTGAGCTCATCATGTACCGAGCGGCAGCTTCACAGCTGAGGTCTCTCAAGGTGAGTGCCCACTCATTACGACAATGATTTGACTTTCTGTTTAAGATCCCATTCAATGTTTTGTATTCAAACTGTCCCTCAATAACTGTGGCGTTTGATTGACAATGTCAGCCTCTAATGCATTGCTGTTAATTTCTATTCATTTTCCCCACGGGGTGACTTGATTGTTGTGGTTGGAATAATGAGACATTTTATTTGGTTTGTGATTCATTTAATGCTAAACTTTCAGAAGCTGAAACAGGTTTTATTCTTTGTAACGTGTAGTGTAAATTTTTAGCTCATTTCATTTGTTCGCACGGTTTCAACTTGTGTATTTGTATAGGGGACGTTTTGTTTTGATTAATCTTCTTTCGCTATAAAAAAATTCTGTGACTTTAGGGTCGTGTGAGTAACTTGGGGGCTGCTAGATTTGCATCCTCAAGCGCAGTTGCTACAAGGCCTAACTCTGGAGGGTATTTTAGCTGGCTTACTGGAGAAAGTTCAAATTCTCTTCCCCCTTTAGATACACCACTTGGGGGTATTACACTTAAAGCTTCACTACCAGATCATATTGAACCAAGCAAGGCCAAGATCACAACCCTCTCTAATGGTGTTAAGATAGCGTCAGAGACGTCATCAGTATGCTCATCTACCCTTTCTTGGGATTTTAAGTAATGTATTTTCCTGAAGTTTATGTACTGTATTTTATATGATCATTGGCTTGACTTTTTTTTTCTGGGTTTAACTAGAACCCTGCAGCTTCCATAGGGTTATATATTGACTCTGGTTCCATATATGAGACACCATTTCTAGTGGAGCATCACACTTGTTAGAGAGAATGGCTTTCAAGAGCACTACAAATTGAAGTCATTTCCGCATGGTGAGGGAAGTAGAGGCAGTTGGTGGTAATATTGGTGCCTCAGCCTCAAGGGAGCAAATGGGCTACACATTTGATGCTCTAAAAAGCTATGTTCCACATATGGTAGAATTACTTGTTGATAGTGTAAGGAACCCAGTCTTTTTAGAATGGGAGGTCAAAGAAGAGGTACTTATTATGGATGAATTTATTTTCTCAAAGATAACATTATTGTATACTTACTCTTATCCGTGTCTCTATCTTTAGCAAGCTCATACACAATCTTCTGCTGAGGGGAAGGGCTTTACCACCTTTATGGCCTTCTCCCAACATGGATAAAATAATTCTGGGGAAATGGCAACCCAGTAGTGTCTATTTAAATGGGCCATTCCCTTTTTATTAATCTAGCAACAATTTAGTATCCTAAAGGTTCTTAGCATGGGAGAGAAAGCGAGTCATTGTTTTTCCTGTTATATAATTGGAGATTCCTAGCTAAGTCTTAAGATCACTTTTGTTTTGTTTGAATAGTTTTGCATAGGAAAAATGAAAGCTTTGCATTTATGATTCTATAGTGCCATTTTATGCTGACAACCAATCAGCATTTTGCTTCTTGTTTTTTATTTCCTGACACTGGAATGGTTGTTAATCATTCACTGAATCCAGCCAGTCTTCCTAATATTGATGAACGATCTACTAATACAGCTGCAAAAGGTGAAAACAAAGCTTGTGGAACTTCCAAACAATCCTCTGGGTTTGCTTTTGGAGGCAATTCATTCTGCTGGTTATGATGGTGCATTGGCTAATCCTCTTTTGGCTCCTGAATGAGCACTTGATCGACTGGATGGTAGTGTTTTGGAGCAATTTGTCTCTGTAAGACCTATTATTCTTTCTGATGTTTGATGTACACTACTACTGATTGTTATTCCATACTTATATTTCTTGTGATGTTCATGCCCTTTCTAATTTATATTCTAAATGTTGGACGTGGAAAATTAGGAGCATTACACTGCACCCAGAATGGTACTTGCAGCTTATGGGGTTGATCATGAAGAACTTGTATCTGTTGCAGAGCCACTCCTTTCTGATCTGCCAAGTGTTTCCCGTCCTGAAGAACCAAGATCTGTCTATGTTGGAGGTGATTTTCATCGTCAAGGTGAAGCAGGAGTGAGTAGTAGTTTCAGATTTACCTCCTCAAGTTGCATCCTTTACATTTATGCGTTATAAGTTGAGGCTTCAATCCCCTTTTAAATAGTATGTGTTGATGCTTATCTACTACATGTTGCAACATCAGGGTGCACATATTGCTATTGCTTTTGAAGTGCCTGGTGGTTGGCAAAACGAGAAAGATGCCATAGGTTTGACGGTTCTACAGGTGCGCATTGTTTTTTAGCCGCTCTGAATTCAATAAATATATTTTCTTTTAAATGGCACAAAAAATAGAAAAATTATATAATGAAAGTATGCATAAAAATAATTGCAAGCCCTGCAGATGCTTATGGGAGGTGGTGGTTCATTCTCTGCTGGGGGCCTGGAAAAGGGATGCACTCAAGGTTGTGTTTCCCTATGTCTTTTTGTTTACAACATACTTTGGTCAATTTTACTTTTTAACTTGAGTTGTCCCATCAGAGATGAGTTTTCTTTTTGCTTATCTCTGATTTAATTATATCTAAATGCTTATTTCTTGCCAATGACCTAGGTGCCATAATGGCACCAAGTTGCTCCTAAAATCATTCTTTGGTTGGAAGGTCACAAGATCAAACCTGTGTTGGTGCACACCCTGTGGGTCGGGGGGTGTGTGTGTGTGATTGTCCCAAGTATAAAAAGAAAGTGCTAATTTCTTAGATCTGCTTTAAGTTGATTTCATTATGTTCATTTGAACCAGATCTTCGTGTCTTGAATGAGTATCAACAGATTCAATCCTTCTCTGCATTCAACAGTATATTTAACAAAACTGGATTTTTGACATTTATGCAAGCACTGTAAGCACATCCTTGGCTTTCCATACTTTCAATGCCATACATTTGTTTATTTGGCTTATATTTTTGAATAAAAATGAACTGCCATATGTTGCGACTATTTTTCATAATTCCTTATGTTACCTAATGCTGAGACAAGATAGGCTTAAAAAACTTCTAGAGTTGAAGTAACTGAAGCTACCTTTGACTCACAATATTATATAGCTAGTTTCTAGCTTTCTGGTGGGCTTTTTTTTGTGAATTTGTAATGTATTAGTTAATATTATTTTCCTAAGCTTGAGGTTTTTTACTTAATGTGGCTGTAGAGCTCTGATTTTGTGTCAGATGCTGTGGATATAGCAGCCAAAGAATTAATAGCAGTTGCATCTCCTGGACAAGGTTTTGCCTGCGCCTTTTGTTCTTTTTACAGTTTATTTGTAAAGGTCCTTATTTCTGCTGAATTAAACTTACATTTTCTGTGATGACAGTTTCACAAGCACAGCTTGATCGGGCCAAAAAATCCACTAAGTCTGCTGTTTTAATGAATCTGGAATCCAGGGTACTCTATCTCTTTTTCCCGCTCCATGTCCAGTTAATCTAACTGTAATGATTTTGGGCCCGTTTGGAAACGCGGTGGAAAAGTATTTACCATTTACGAGGTAAATGTATGAAGATGATTATCTCATTTTACAGAAAAATAATATTGAATACACGTTTGGTTTTTTCAAACAGAACGCTAAACAAGCCCTTTAAAGATGTGGGCTGTGGTTTTCTTTAGACACTATTTTCACTTCTTTCTCTTCCTAAATGAGAAAGCCCTTAAAGCATGTGACTCTGCATATTATTATGTCATGATAAATTTTTCTTGCGGTTTCCCCTGTTTCCCTTTTCTTGTTTGGTTACACATGGTCGCTTTTGTAGATGATTGCATCAGAGGACATACGAAGGCAGGTTTTGACTTATGGAGAAAGGTATACAATCTATGAACATGCCTTTTTCTTGTGCTTTAATTCCTTCACATCAACTAAAATTTACCCCTTCCGTTTTTGCATAGTTACATCTACCTGTGTATGTGTAGCACCGTTACCTTCTGAGTCTCCAACATGCAAAATGACACTTCTCAAAAATCTCTCAAGTAAAGACTCTCTTTGGTCTGCAATACAAGTCACTTCAACATGCAGTATAAGTTACTTCAACTAACTTACAAGAATCAAGAAATGACCGTTAACTCATTAAAGCTATCTTGAATTGGGTGAAAAATCAACTTTATCCATAATAAATACGGTTTTTTTTAGGAGCGAGAAATACAAATAGTCACATTTAATCATTAATTATAGGGTGAAATTGACAAATAAGTATTAATTACTCTTCAAGTGACTCATATTATGGCCCAAGAGTTCTGCTAGATGTGACATATACTGTCAACATGAGACAGTATATTAGGTTCTTGTTTATGAAGTTTTATCAAAGGATAACTTGTTACTTGGATCATTCCTTCTTGGTCTTTAAAAAATGAGAATCTCAAAAGTGTTTTAATCAAAAAGCTCCAGCAAACATCGAAACTATACCTTCAATTTTATAATTCTCACTATGATGTTAGATCTTTAAGGAGTATACATGTATTTAAGGAGTATACATGTATCCTTTTCAGGAAACCTGTGGAGCATTTTTTGAAGGCTGTTGATGATATCACGTTGGATGATATTACTAAGATTGCTCAGAAGATTATCTCCTCACCTTTGACAATGGCTTCATATGGGGATGGTAAATTAATTAATTTTAGAGTAATTTCCATTTATTTGGTTTTTGGTAATGATAGTTCGTTCACCATTGGGTAATGAGACATTCTCTTTTACTTTCTTTTTGGCAGTTCTAAATGCCCCCAGTTATGAATCTGTTGACCGCAAGTTTCATGCAAAATGAAATTGCTCATCGTCGTCAACCTGAGACATCATAATTTCTGGGATCACATGCCTCCTTAGTTTTACAGAGACCTCATCAACCATATCAACAATGCTGATAATAACGCCCATAATTTTTCTTTTTTGTTTTTTTTTTTTGCCGATATGAGGAGTATGATAAGTTTTTTCCTTGAAAGAAAAACCGATTTGTCATTATCGGTTCCAAAAAGTGAGAAGCTGAAGATGCATGATCCCCTGGTTATTCTGCTTCTGTTAGAACTGGCATCTAAACTTTGAATCCTCAAAGGTAATATTTTTCCCCTTTAGCCACATACCTTGAAGACCAGATAATTTGGTATATAATTTGGTAGTTATTGATGCATGAGCCTGCAACATTATGGCATATTGGGCTCGCCGGCCCAACCTATATTCCTGTATCTAACAGAAAATACTTAGGTTATGTTTTTTTATATACATTATGTCATTTTTCAATTACATATAATTATATATTCTACTTATAAAATATTATCATTTAACTGTAAGTAAAGATGAAAAGGACATGTCCTAACGTATGATTGAATAACTTAACAAGAAACTTGATTTTAAGTATGGTACTAAATACATATGTCATTGTAGTTCAAGTTTAATTTATCTCTCTTGTATATTTTTTTAAAATCGTTTCCAAGTTATTATAATTAAACGATCACCAAAATTGCATTTTTATTCTTTTTCTAAGAGACAAATATAAAAATAATTTACAATGTTACACCCAAGTCGCCTAGCTCTATTGATATTTTTTTTTTTACAAAGCACTGGGTATCTATCACTCATAACATTGACTAATAATTTGGTGTGTTTGAGAATATTTTGAAATGTGAAAAATGTATTCATAATTCAAAATGCATTTCTCAAAAGCAACTGCGTGTACGGAAACCAAACTGCAAACTGCGTTATGGTAACATGCATTTCGGTGATAAAAAAAAAAAGTTCCTTCTGGGTGGATGACACTCCAAGTTGCAACATGTGACACTTCAAATTGCACCATAAGATATTTCAAAACGTGATTTAGATATTTTAAAATTACGACATGAGATATTCTAATTATTTTTTTTCATTTTTATTTTTTATTTTTAATTTTATCACATTATATAAAATAATATATGTATTATTTAATGAGATTCATTTTTTTAAATTCATTTTCCATTTAGATTCACTTTTACAACATGTATTTAAACAATTTTGCTTTTTAAAATGCATTTTAAATAAAAGATACTTCTTTGACAATTGTCTAAACGGGCACATGGTTACATGCTCGGATTTTTTTTTTTTAGAAATTTGCAATCAGGTTTCAAGTAATCTAATTAATGAACAAAAGTTCCTAAAGATTGGTAAAATTACCATAAAATTCAACTGTAGCTGGTCTGGTTGTCATTAACAATATCACCAGTAGTTAATAATAACTGGATCAGCTACTATTATGACCTAATAGTAATTTTATCGATATTGAAGACATTTTATCATTAATTTATCTATTTAAAATCTGATGGTAAATTTTTCTATTGTTCCACTGACATTCTTTTGCATTTGTTTAACAGTGGGGCCATGACTAGGACGCTCTTGGACTGGAGTGTCTGGTACATTCGGCCCGTCAATTATTCTATGATCGAGTTTGATTCTTTTTCAGAAAGTATATTAATTACTAATTGAATTAATTAACATTTGGACAAAATAATTGGTACCATGCATCATGTCATGCATGTGCAGAGATGTTCATGCCATGCCATTCTTCTCTGTTACTTTTTTAGATCAACATATAAATTTGTTGGGAAAGTTTTCCGTTGAAGAAAGTATTTTTGTAGAAATAAATTTACTTCAAAGGTGTTAAAATGGAACAGTTATTTCTCTTAATGAATGTTATTATTTAGTTTATTTTGATTGATTTTATGAAATTTTAAGTAAACATGTAATAAGTTTCTCAAAATGTTAACAATTATCAAATTTTTTAATAAGATAGGACAATATTGCTACATTGTATTTTAAAATTTTTATAATAAATTTGCATCTTTATTTTTTAACCATTCCGTATGCTCCCTCTTGTCCCTTTAATTTCTTTAATAAGGATAGTATTAAAATCATTTAAATGCTACAACACGTTTTATGTTTTAATTGCTTTCATTGGTATTTGTGAATTAATTAAAAATTTTCTATTATAAAACATGGAGGGAGTATTACCAATTTGAAATTCTGAACGTTTGGGAACAATGTTTGCACATAGTTTGCCTCTCTTAAAAAGTAGTTGAAATGAAAATGTTTTATTTTTCCCTTTTATTATGAAATCATCAGCACAAAGATATTTGCACTTGTTCTTCATCCCATCATTTTTAAAATAAAACTCAATTAATTAAGCTATTTGCATTTATCTCACAAATTTACAATTTTTTCAATTCATTTCTTTACACATACTCAGATTTTTATTCTATATATATATATATATATCACATGTACGTTATTCAAGAGGTTATTTTGCAAAACAATATGCATTTGTTATAGATAATTTCCTTGATTATTTTTCTTTTGTTTGGTTCAAGAGAATGAGGTCTGAGTTTGAAACACATACTTTGTAAGGTGGAATTGCTCCCCCTCTCAATAACACTAAACTAGTTTTTTAATATACATACATTAATTATTCAATTCTTATATTGACGATATTACCCGGTGCCAAACAAGGGATGTGTAATTTGTTTGTACTAATTGTGTTCCTTAATGTAAAATATAATTGGTTTTTGCTATGTTACTAAAAAAAACTCTTGATATATTTATTATTTTTTAAATTAAAATTTTAATTTATGAATTAATATATAATTTAATTATACATATAATTATTTTAAAATGTACGTTATAATTAATTTATTTGTTTCTCTGTTTGATGTCATGAAAATCGGCTGGTTCCTGTGTTTAAGCCAATGATAAGATGTAGAGTTAAGGGCAATTTGGTCATTCCAGAGCAATTCCTATTTCCTAGTACCATCCTCATGATATGATAGCGTCCATCTCCCAGGTCCTCTGTGACTGTGAGCAGCACTTCATCCAGCTTCATCATTGTACCGTATTGTGCTTTGTGCATTGTTGTGTCATACTGGATCCGTTTAAAAATGGAGTAGAAAAGTACTTTTATGTAAGTTGAGGTAAATATATGGAGAAGATTATTTCGTTTTGCAGAAAAACACTATTTTTTTTTATTGCGTAGGGGTTCAAATTACATAGAAGCGTCTATATGCAGCGCAGGTAAGATGAAGTCAGGGGGTTGGGTGATAAACACGATGCCCTCCGCCATGTCTAACGCGTATTTCGCCATTAAGTCCGCAACGTGGTTTGCACTACGTGGACACCAGTCCACCTTAGCGTCCCATTCACCTTCAATCCATCTTTGGATCTCTGCAAGTAAGGCTCCTTCTTGGTGTTCTTCTGTCCAGCCATTACTTAAGAGTTCTATTGCTTCTATGCAGTCAGTCTCGACGACCACCCGACGCCAGCGTAGGTCCCAAGCACGTTTGAGACTCCATAGCACAGCCCATAGCTCAGCATGAAGGCTCGTCCCT
>JANTPZ010007223.1:0-13419 GCA_025593235.1 Vachellia pachyceras | reverse complement strand
CCGTGGGTTGTCGTAGTGATCAACAACCCTCTCATGGTAGAATCGTGGCAGAACCTGGAGCGCCGGCGCGGGCACCTCCCGCGAAGCTGCTCCCAAAAATTTTCTTGAAACCAACCTCAGCATTCTCCTGTTGATTCCGATCCTCTACCTCACCCTCAATTTTTGTTATGAAGCAAGAGGTTAGGATTTGGGAATCCACGCGGTGGTTCGAGCTTCGAGGTATCACTTTGTCCAACATTACTGGATCAGATTTTTTTTAGGTAAGGGTATTACCCAGGGTATCCACCGCCGGCAGCAGTGACTAATCCCCTCGCTGATTTGTGCGGGCTCCTCGATGGGAGGGACAGCTGGCCCTGGGAAGCTGCTGCATGCCCAAGGCAGAGTTCGAACCCCTGACCTTGGTTAAGCTTGGATCAGCCCCTACCACTGAACCAAACTCCCAGGGTTAATCCTTGATGTTATATCTCTCGGGGTGACTGGGGCAGTGATGTCGCAACTCGGGTAATGCCGTCTTCTAAAGCCCATTTCTGGAGCAACGGATCCAATGGGCTCTACTGGGCCTTATGACTTTATTCATTAAATAAATAGACTAAATTACGCATAGGTTCCACTGAACAGGAAAAATTACCATCAAGTTCCTTAAAATCATGAAATTGAAATTGAAATTGAATTTGAATTTTATGGATATTCGATTAGATTAATTATAAATATGAAAAGATTCCCTAACCTCTGATCATTTGAATTTAATCAAAGAGAAAAAGACGTGAAGGATAATAGGGTAAGAAGAGAGAAAAGAACTGTCAAAATAATTAGGCAAAAAAAAAATAAAAAAGTGAATGACATTTTGTTGTCCCCAAAAAAAAAAGAGAAAGGAATTGTCAAAATAAAGCAAGAAAACCAAATAAACACTGTTTAGGTGATTACAATGATTACATAGATTGTCTAATGCAATAGCATTTTTTTATTACACAGAGCTCAAACTGAGCCTTTAAGATGCCCAAACGATCATCGACCCACTGATCTTAAACTTGACGACATTAGGAAAACATGACAATGGCCGTTTTCTTCATCACTAGCACCTGCTTACTTATGATAGGACGGATCTAATGCAGTAATCTCTTGATCCCATCATACAGATGATAGGACATGGCAAAGGCAGCGATCTCGGCACAAATTACGCTGAAATTTGCCGAAAAATGGAAAAATTGGTAGAATTCAGCATAGGAGAAGCAAATCAAAGGCATTTTCAGACATAGAAGATAAAAACCCAAAACCATAGCTGCTAGTGAAGCCCCAGAGATTCTATTAAAAATTGAAGACATGGAAGAGGACTGCGGCTTATAAATTGAAAGATGAGGAGATATCGGACGAAGTCTGGTTTTCACAGGCGCCATGACAGGAGTGGCAGCTGCCTCTCCAGCTGTTGCCTCAGTGGCTGTTGCCAAGGCTCGCTTAGCTTCATAGCTGTTAACACCTGCTTTGATGGCATCCTCAGCAAACATGTTGTTGTAGTGAAGCCTAAATGGACGAAATGACAGATGCTTTGCAATTTCTCTGCGGGATATCAGTTATCAATTACTCAGGTCACCTCATTTCAAAAGCTCAGAAAAGCAGACCAGAAAAAAGACCATTAAAGCATAACCGTCAACCAAAAGGTCCAGAACTGTGAAGATGCTGATTTCAATAGTGTTGCGCAAATAATTATATTACTTAGGTTTTATCAAACAAAAATCATGATGATGAGGATGACGACGATGAGCAGGAAAGGGAGTGATCAGTATCCCGGGAGCAGCTCATAGTGCAAGAGATTCTAAGAAGCAAGTAATTCCATAACAACCCGAATAGGATACGTCTATCTCTCCTTCAACTCAAGGAAGGGCCTAAAATGGATGAAAGTTAACACGCTTGGGCCTAAAACATAATGCATACCCTCTTGCCCAATTTGAATAATACAGAACGGCAATGTTTTAATAACAGTGACAAACATACTGTTATCGTTCCCAACAGGACCTGAGACAGCAATTGAATACGTGGTCATAAGCAGCAAATAAATCATATAAATATAACATGCATCTTTCAAATGAGGATCACCACCCTGACATGTATTATGCTCCATAAGAAAATAAATTTGAGTCACTCAGGCAAATAACAAAAGTCAGTATCATATGCTCACTAGAGTTAAGGATACTCACATGTTTTTTATGGATGAAACTCCCTCCATTTGATACCCTTTTACCCATTCATTAGCTGAAAAGTGAGAAATAAAAAGTTGATAACTTATTTAATGTGGATAAAGTACCACTGGGCAAACTGTTGCACCAAAAAGTGGATAAAGCAAATATACTCAGGATATCATCCCAGCACATACTCCTCCATATGATAAACTCCTACTACCAAAATCAGCTACAATCCATAAGCTTCCTATAATGCTAATGACCTAAAGAAATTAGATATACAGGATCAACTACAAGCTAAAACAGCCGAGACAAACAAGAGGGTCAAAATTGAAAAGACAAGAGAAGAAAGGACTATACCAAACTCATCAAAATTGATTGATGATAACATGCATATGTCTAGTTTCAATACGGTATTATCTATTCTGTAGGGCTCTCTAAGTTGTTCAGTTGAAAATATTCATCACAGAAAAACAAAAGGAAGGGAAATATTCTGTAGGGCTCTCTAAGTTGTTCAGTTGGTGTGTTTTGGAAACCTGTTAGTCTGGTCAAGCGGCCAAAGTAATGTTAGAGTAGCTTTGTTCAAAAAGTTGCACAAGCTCATTTCCAATAGGATTCCAAACATAAGCTTAGCCTAGCCAAACCCATCAATCCAGTCATAATCCAAGAAATTCAACTCATGTTTGTTCATCTTCTGTATTGGGACATTGAAACCAGCAGATAAATAAATTTGCCATCCATTAAGGTAAAATAGAAGTTGAGAATCTCCAAAAAGATGATAACATTTAGAAGAAGTAAATTGTTCCAAAAAGAAGAAAGCAAGGGGATAAAGGGGAATTCATAGGACCACATACCTGCAGTAGAAGAGGCAACACCCAAACCACAGCCAAAGGTCTTGAAGCGAGCATCAACAATCTTTCTGGCGTTTTGATCACCCTTATGGAATTTCATGTCATCCCCACAAGCGGGTGCCCTAGCCAAGCCCATAACGACCATGGGGTCATTCTTGTTGAATGATCCAACATTCTGCGGGTAGTTGTGGTGATCAACAACCTTCTCGAGGGAGAATTGAGGCAGCACTCGGAGTGTCGGTGGCACCTCCCGTGACACTCCCGAAATTCTCTTTGAAGCCAGCCTCAACATTCTTCGGTAGATTCCAAATCCTCTTCCTCTTCAAGGCTTTCTCCCCTTCAAATGGAAAATATATAGGGTCCCTCAATTTTATTTTATTACTTTTTATGAAGAATATTAGTTTTCCACCTAGTAGGGTAAGGGTTGTTGTTGTTGTTGAGGAATATGTTCAGTCTGGATTTGGGTATGCACGCGCAGGTTAGGGATTTCAAGTAACCATAGCCAAACATCATGCTTTAAAGAAAACAGGCATCTAATTTCACAAATATTGCAAAATCTCAGCATCATTGATTATATAAAGTACGTAAGGTCTAGGAATTAAAAAACCAAGACCACCAGCACAGAGAGAATTGTTGAACGTATGGGACCATACACAGAAACGCTGCCTGAAGATGAAAATAAGAAAACCCGCCCATGTCCGATCACAGTCATAGCTCCACAAATCACATATATGCAAAAATAAATCTTTTTTCAAGAATAATGGGCCATTAGTTGGAAGAGAAAAGAGGAAAGAAACATTGTGCCTTGGGAAGCCATTTTCCGCCCGTAGGTCGAGACAAAAACATTTTAAAATCTGTAAAAACCATCTCGAAATTCATAAAAATCATCTTGAAATCTGTAAAACCATCTCGAAATTCTCAAAATGCCTCAAAATCTGCAAAATCCATTTTCCGGAGTTCCCAAACAATCACATTAGCATTTTCATCCGGGCTTCTCATGAAATAGGAACTTCGGATGTAAAATGAATGATTAAATGTCCCGTTTCGAGGACTTTTAATGGGTAGTTTGATTATCATCAGTGATCAATGTAAGCAGACGTATTAGGGCTGCCACAGAGCTGGATTGCTGATGGCAAATTCGAGTTAAGATCACATAGTTTATACAGTTCTAGAAGCTATTAACGTTATATGGGCGTGAATTGTGTGATATCTTTTGTTCTTGAAGACGAGATTTAAGAGAACGCACACCTTCCCTCGCACAAGTCTTCGCCGTCCTAGTGGGTGGGTTTCGTCGGTCACAGCTCTTCCGTCACACTCGTCTTCCTCGCAAATCGCCCCTCCTGCTAGCAGTCGCAGACTATGGCGTTGGATTCAACTAGATTTCTTTTTTTTTTTTGTAAAAGTATTCAACTTAGCCCAACGTTCTATTGAGCCCAAATTAAACTTATTAAATGAAATTAGCTTTTTGAGATAAATGAAACTCATTCATGTGAAGCCCAAATCTATGCTATTACGAAGTAGAACTTTTTTTTTTTAATCCTAGCCAGTAGACCTTGGAGGCTCGGAGCATTGAATGTTTATACCTCTTCAAGGAAAGATTTTTTAGCTCGACAAATTCTGAGGGAACACCCTTTTTGATCATTTTGTTTAGAAAACCCCCAAAGCATTTAAAAATACGGTTTAATACATGTGGAGATAAAATTCAGCTTACTTGTTTATCTAAAACACTCAAGCCTTATATTTTCCAAAATAAAAAAGAGGACAAGTAAAAGGATAATATTTAAAATGACGTATTTTCAAAATTTGAAAAAGTAACATGATTTCGTCTAACTCTATTGTCCCATCTGTAAATGGAAATGTTAAAGAGACGAGAGGAAAACAAAGGAGTGCAATAAAAGCCAACTTGGGTGATGATTTTGCTTTTGATCGAAATGTGTGGACAATATGTTCTTCTCTGAAACTGCTGCTACCTTTATTTGGACCGACTTTTATTTGCATACACGTTTTATCAACTAATTAATTTCCATGAGTCTACATCAAACTATATGACAATTAGGTCATGTATGCAAGTAGCATTACTTTTAAAAAAAAATAATTCACATCGGTACTTCGAGTTTGTTCTCCCTTTCTCAAAATTTTAACAGGCTTAAACAATAACGGTTTATTAACAATCAAAATGAAAATGTCATGTCAACAATTTAAGTCAAGCTTAACATTCTCTAACATTAAGGATGACATTGGTCCTATATTAAACTTTCGGGATGATACTGTTCATATTTAAAACATCCGGGGTATAACATTGCATAAAAAGCTTATAGGTGCCGATCACTCCTAAGCGAAAACTGTCAAGGCAAAAAATGAATTTTTCTGTGCTGTTAAATTTCAAATATGTTTAGCTTACCTGCTCCCGTTTAGAACAGAAACTTAGAAGTCCAGCAGCACTATATGCTCAACTTGCATGATATATCATCAATGGAAGTTCTTCTAATATTTTTACATATTCTTTTATTAAAAAAATTAAGCTAGCGTGGACCATACCTTTCACTGCGTGTGTGTGTGTGTGTGTGTGTTCGTGTGTGAGGGAGGAAGGGCCCAATGATCATCAATGAATCTTTTATCAATCGGGAACTAACAACAACTTAGTTTTTAGTGACATGAAAGATGTTTAAATATGATATTTAATTTTAATTAGTGATGGCGATGGTGTACGTCTTACGTGCAATTAAAGGAATATATAATTGATAAAGAAATTAAACCCAAAGAGTTTTTTACTTTTTTTGATCGAGATCATTGGACCGTGTATATATATAGACATATATATATATATATATCAAGACTTAACAGCTCTAAATTTATAATTTTATATAAGGATTGATTGTATTATCCCACCGACTCCAGTCTAGTGGTTGGTGTCACAATCCAATTTATGACAAGGCCTCCATATATGAGTATCATTATATTTAACAATGTTGAAACTTGAAAGTGTCCAATGTAATGTCACCTTTATCTCATAACCTAAAACTGATGAGCAGTTAACTACTTTAAATGACTTTTTGAGTTGTATCCAAGTTAGATTAAATCATCTGCTTACCTTCATACATTTATATTGTTTATATAGAAGTGGAGGTATTTAAGATTACGGGGTGTTTGTTAAATTTTTTTTTTCCTTTTTTCATATTACATATAAGTCGAGACAAACTTCTTTGATATATTTACCTTGGTTTACATGAAATTATTTTTTCCAACAGATCCCAAATGAGTACTACATATAACTTGTGAAATCGACATGTGCTTATGTAAGGTGAAAGAAAATTTTGGAATAATTGTATGATTTATAGGAACAATAGATGCCGGCCATCAAAGAAAAAATGGTAGGAAATTAAATAAGGGTTTAGATTGGTATTATAATATACTCCTCCTATCCTACTTGTAAGTATAGCTTTATTCGGATCTGTTTATAAAGCACCTCATTAAATTTTTTATGTGAATATACAATTTTATCCTTTATTTACTATTGATGTGCTATCATACGTTATAGTGAATATTAAATAGGGTAAAATTGAAAAATTATTGAATTTTAAGGTAGGACTAATACGATTTAAATTTTTTTTTATATGTAAAATATATTGAAAATGACTTATCAATACAACGAAAATACAAGATGACAAATTGCTGAGGGGATGTTGTGTGTGTTTTTTTGCAGAATCAACTGTCCCCCTACCCAATTGGGCAGCAGCCATTTGTTAATTTCAAACTACAGGCCAATCACCCTTTTCGGCTGCTTGTCTTTTTATTTGGGAGATTTACTGTTTGGTCCCATATAGTGAAGATATTTAGTAAATGGTCCCAAATTTTAAAATATTTAAAAAATGGTCCCATTGACAACACGAGTGCAGCGCATGGTGTTGTCACTTGACAACCCCTGACAACACCATGTACTGTATTGTCAATGGGATCATTTTTTAAATATTTTAAAATTTGGGACCATTTGATAAATAAATCCCTTATTTGGGACTCAACAGTAAATTTTCCTTTTTATTTTTACTTAACTTGCCGCTCATTATTCATAGTGGGTCTGTGCGTCACTGAATAAACTAGCGGTTTCTTAAATAGGCTGGGCTGAAGAATTATCATAATAATTTTACAGATGAAAAAATTTACACAGGTAACGAACATGAATTGGCTCTAACGAACCAAAGGGATCAATCCTTCGTACCACACTGAACTAAGATTTAAATTTTTGTAGGAAAGATGTAATTACGTTTAATATGTAACAATACCTTAAATTATAACGATACGTGTGCTTAAAAAACATAAATAAGCATATTAACTACTATAAGCATATTAATGACAGTTTTTGGAATGATAATAATAACCACTATAATCTTGCACCCATAAGAACTACTGAGATGGCCCGGGAAAGAAATAGTAAGAAATTTAATAATCATCCCAATCACACATCGCTTCCAATTAGTTCCATATTTATATTGCTACAATTATCCATTTCCAATATTATTTTCTCGACTTTTTCAAAAAAAAAAATGTTTTCAGCCAGACGATATAATTAAGGGGGGTTTAATTCTCATCCTTCCTTCAGTTCTTTCACTTTGATCGGTGATTAATTTAGAACGAATGCCACGTATCTAACTCACAGATTAAGAGAATACCATACGTGATGCAGTATTATATATATATATATGTGTGCTTCCCGTTAATTAATTACTTGTGCATGTAATTATGTTGTAGCAACCCCTATATTTGTTAATTTGTACAAGTGCCTGTGTCTTTACAAAGCAAATACACTACAAGGAAAATGTCATTTAGCGACGGAAAATCTGTCGGTGAATTGCTATTTTCCATCGCTAAAACGAGGGTCGCTAATATTTTTCGTCGTTAAATAAAAAATTTCTGATGAAAAATAGCAATTTAGTGAAAGATTTTTCCATCGCTAAATGACATTTTTTTGGTAGTGATAATTCATAGATTGAGATTTATATACTGGGCTTGTCCATCTCTGGATAAATTTAATTCAAAGTTCGTAACAAAAAAAAAGAATATTCTAGTTAAATATGTAGAATTAATTGTGGATAATCGATCATTAAGGTGTGATTTGTAGGAAAAGGGGCTCTAATTTATGTAATTTGCAAAAGTTGATGTGTATGGTACTGTTTGGGTGATGAACAGTTGAACCCAATCAGAATTAGAAAGGGACAAAATAAAAGGTCACGTACGCACTCTTCTTTGCTTCCATATGCATGCATGGTTCAAATGCAATGAACCTTTGCGTAATATTAATCATACGCCTATTATTATTAATTAACCCAATTTCTTTAGGTTCACCAATCCTATATGTTCCCTAGCTATTATTAAATATATTATCGTCAAATAAAGCAATATGATAATTTTTATTATTCCTCCTGAGCTATCTGGCATTAGTTGCCAATATGATAATTCAGACAAAATTTATTTACTTGATTAATTCAATATTCCGTTTGAAATTTTCATCAAAGGACGTCATGCTCTTGTTATTAATAGTTCATGATCCGTCGTCAACCCTCATACCTGGACATTATTTAAGCTCCAATTATTATACGATAACTTCGATCAAATCCATAGTCTGTATTTGGTGTGTTTGTGTAATTAAAATTAATTGGATTGGATATATATATATATATATAGTAGGAATAAAGATATGTGTATATACTTGATCTAAATTATTATTTCTTGATTTTTCGTGAATAAACTGTTCTGACTGTTAGGGTTTTCTTGATTACATTAAGTTATCTTGACGGCTAGGCACACCAATAATCATGTATGCTCCCACCAATTGATGCGTTCCATCTATTAAACATGTATATATATTATCCTGAAATGTAACCTATTTTATATATCTCTCAACTTCTGTGATTATTTTGTCATTAAATATAAGCATCCTCTTTTTGTAAGCGGTGCGGATTCAGAACTCTGACTCAGGGGGGGTTCAAGATAAGTGAGACTTATTCTTAATATATTTTGAGAAGAATTTGAGTAAAAATTTAGCGGGTTTAAAATTAGCAAATGAGTTGGTGTAAAATAAAACACATAGCACTAATATATACCTACTTTTCTG
The DNA here is from genome assembly GCA_025593235.1 of Vachellia pachyceras. Lineage (NCBI taxonomy): Eukaryota > Viridiplantae > Streptophyta > Magnoliopsida > Fabales > Fabaceae > Vachellia > Vachellia pachyceras. The sequence goes on along the minus strand of JANTPZ010007223.1, from coordinate 4,285 downwards.
GAAGTCAGTGGGTGCGGCTGAACCCACATGCTACCCCTGACTTTCAAAAATCACATCAGAGAAATTCAAGCGTTGTCTGTGTTCGGTTGGTGTGTGATTAAAATTAAAATTAATTGGATAGAACACACAAGTTGTAGGGTAAAATATGTGTACGAGGCTTGTTTGACACTCCATTCACTACCAGAAAAATGCCATTTAGCGATGGAAAAATTCAATGCTAAATGCTATTTTTCCATCAGAAAATTTTCATTTAGCGACGGAAAATAGTCATTTAACGACAGATTTTCCGTCACTAAATGACATTTTTGGTAGTGATTTAAAAAAGTCAAAACCCATTCAACGGTATTTTTAGTAAAATGAGTAATCTCCTCCGTATATTTACCTTAAATTGCGTAAAAATATTTGTACACCGCCGTCAAAAGAAGTACATTCGAGGGATCTGTCAAAAGAATTGATACATGTTATTATACTATTTCCCATTATTTTTCTATCATCTACGCATTTTGATAGAGGGGCACTGAGTGACTGTTATTAAAGGGTTATCTATTCGAATGTGTGACTCAACCGATCAATGATCATAGAGAACGTATGGAGATAGAGCTAAATATGTTCTGTGCTTGATATTAATTTGAAGTAATTACTTAAAATGCAGTAAATTATCAGGAATTAATAATTAATTTTATTTTCATTCACATAATTATTAAATTTAACAAATTCAATCTAACTTAGTATTTCTAGAGTTTAAATTGGCCAAGAGGATGAAATTATTATTAATCATTATCAGTAAAAAAATAATACCACATTCAATCCTTAATACTAGATATAATTGATTTTTCTGAAAATATTGAAAATGTAGTTAAATAAATTATTAACTATAAAATATTTATATATATTGTTAACTTATATATCAATTTATAAAGCAAATAACAGAATAGTTTAGAGAAAAAAGATAAATGTACTAGTTAATTTATTTCTTTAATTTTTTTTAAAAAAATTAATTAAATCTTATATTAATTTATTAAAAAGTAAAAGTAGTAAAAACATGCATTGTTGTCGAGTTATATAAATAATCAACGGTTTCTGGAATTTATGCAAATGCAGAGTAATATTCTTCCATAGTAGATGTTGATCCGATTCCGATCCACTTGAGCCCATCCTTTCACAGTCACAGTCTAACCGTTATTGGTATGGCGGCGCTAAGATGAATAAATAATTAAAACATTTTTAAATTAAGAAAAGGGACGAAGAAATTCCGCGCTTAGGCCGAGAAAAGGGTTAGGATTCCGTGTTAATTTGCGTGAAAATAACACATGCAAGTTACGTCTCTAATTAGGGTTTGGCTCCTTTAATTTTCGTCTTTTCATTTTTTTCAGAATCTCATCTTCACCCTTAAATCAAAATAAATGAATAATTCAGATTTTATATCTTATCAAACTATTACTATAAATATAAATAAATAAATTAACCATTCAAAATATGATCTAAATGATTTATAACTACAGTATGCATAAGATAACAGGGTTTTAACTTACAGATTACTATAATAATTTTTTTTTAAAATATTAAATCTGAATCATTTATTATTTGATGTAACGGTGGAGATGCGATTCTAAGAAAATTAGAAGAAAAAAGAAAGAAAAAACATATGTTGCCCTCTCTAGCTGGTTCAGTACTTCATGCCATAATCATGTGTGGTCTCAACCAAGAGAAGAGATTGTACCAATTCAACTACAAGTCTCGAGTTTAAGTTTTGGAAACACATCAATATTATAGTAGGGTAGTATCACGACAGAGAATGCTCCAGGTAAAAAAATGTGTATTTAATAAAATCAGTGTTGATTTTTTTAATTATATTCTCAACAAAATTAATGAGTTTCAATACTTTTGTTCATTTTAGTACATGAAACATATTGATCTAAATAGAAAACAGAGCGGTGTCACACTTGAGATGAATCATTGAATCGAATAATTTTTTTTTTGTAATAAAAGTATCGAATTTAGAGACATCAAATATACGATACGATTGCCCTTTGAAAAAGCTGGAATCATCCCAAAGAAATTATATTTTTCAATCTTTTTTTTTAATGAAACTCAAAACAATTTATCTAAACTTCTCAGTTGAAATGCAATAAAAAACCTCCAGAGTAATTTGTATTTTATTGGGTTAAGATATATGTTGTTTATATTTACTTCCATTTTAATTTTAGTTATTTAAATTTAAAATTAGTGGTTCTGTTCCTTAAGAGATAAAATTATCCATATTTTTAAACAGATTCAAAAATTAGTTTTAAATAAAATAAGACTTTATAAATTGAAATTAAAATGAAGATGAATTGAATGGATTCAATATTATATTAAGTTATTAACCCTAAATTATTTAAACTCGACTCAAAAGAAAATTACTTACCATATTTAGGGGAGGGACGAATGGAGCATGGATTTAGGTGAATCTGTATTTTTATACAAATGGGAATGAGGGCCGACGTAGACAGTATTTGTCTGTGTTCCTCGATGCAGCTGGACATGTGCTGGGTTCAGCTGAATATTCCTAACATTCATTATTTTCATTCACTCACTTAATTTACAGTCTACTTATTCGAAAATTCGTTGGAAAAATGGAATTTACGAATTTTAAAATGATTTTATGAATTTTAAAATACGTTTTGTTTTTGATTTGTGTGTAATGTTGGGAAAAAGTTTTCCCAAAACATGCACACTTGTGTTTAGGAATCCGTCATGAGAAATGAGTCTATGGATTCTAAAATAATTTTACAGATTTCGAGATGATTTACGAATTTTAAAATGATTTATAGATTTCAAAATATTTTTTATTAATATCAAAATGTTTTTTCGCCTTAACTTATGGTGGACGGAAAAAAGTTTTAGCAAAATTAAAATTGACCATTTTTTTTAAATGAACATTTTTTCTGGGTCTTGTTTTGCATCTTTTACTGCAGTCGCATGCTTGTCTCTGGGGAGTCTCTACATATAGGATCGGCCTTCCCATTCTCATTTTCACGATGTATAATCCTATCATTTCACCATTCTACGCTGAGTAAGATCTCTCGGTTTCTCTCGCTCTGTTCATTGTTTGTTGCTTCCCAAGTCCTTCCTTCTTCCCTCGCCCTAGTGGCTGTTTCTGATTTCTGAATATTGCCTGCCATAGTACTTCTCTTCTGCTGTTGCTCATTTTAGTGTAACTGCAATCTCTCTTCATCTTTACTTCACTGCTCCAATCCCTTCATTTCCTTCCTTCCTTCAACGCTTCCTGCCGAATGATGTAACTCTCCTTTGTTTGATTAATGCCTGCTTCAGCAAAAGTCTTCTGAATCATTCCTATCAGAGTTTTTTTTTGTAAGTCATGGAATCTCGTTAATCTTGCCATTTCTTCCTGTGGGTCCTGCTTCGTCATATTTCATCCGCTAATGCTTATTCTCCGGAAGTGGATGTAGTCAAACCAAATGCAGGTTGCTACCATATCTTCTCGTTAATTTGGTCTGCTTTCCCTCCGAAGCTACGGCTTTGGCGATTGAATTCGATTAGCTTCGGTTTTTGTGAGTAAAGTGTACCATGTAACTGGACTACTGCTTCTTTGGTACTATTGGTACACGTATTGTTCTGCCTTGGTGATTAATGGAAGGCCTGTCTGGTTTCCTTGAGAAATGGGAGGCTCTGGATCTAGGCTCTGTCATGTTTCATCGGTAGTCTTCGTTTTATCTAATGGAGAGCACATGTTCATCTCGTTAACTTCTATGGTCATCTGAAATTCTGAATATGCAATCTAAGTAGTGTTGATTCTTTGTCTAACCTATTCTTTGGTCCTTGATAACAATATATCAAAATATTCCTCTGATTAACTCTCCAACATGTAAATTCTTCATTTCGATTCTTTTATTCAATTTTCACTTCAAGGACCTTATGGACTAGGACAACTAACAAATGGACACGACTTTTTTCCAGTTTCCCGTTTCGAAGCTTCGGATGATCAATAGGATTCACGTCTCCCTGCCCTTAGTTTTCTAGATATTTTTATGTATGCAACTGTAATCACTATTTTGCCTCTGGAGTCCACTCACTTATTTCAAATCAAAACTTAAGGATTTTTATTCATACTTGTTATACCCCAACGTATGGAAGAAACATTTGTTCCCTTTGAAGGGATCAAGAATGACCTCAGAGGAAGAATTGTATGTTACAAAGAAGATTGGACAAGTGGGTTCCGAGCTGGTGTCAGGTTTGTGATTTTCTTATTCTGCACAATTGTATAGATGATGTGTTCTTGCAT
>JANTPZ010007222.1:0-11006 GCA_025593235.1 Vachellia pachyceras | reverse complement strand
ACTTGGAACCACCAAGTTTCGATTTTTCTAGATTTATAATGAATTTTCAAATTTGGTCCAGAAATCTGGGATTTGCTAAATGAACAGTATCATGAGTCAAAATTTTTGGTCTGATTTTCTTGGAGCTTTAGTCATATAAAGTGGTTCTAATGTCCATAGAATGGACTATAGTATGATCTAAAGGTAAGGTATGACATTGTACACTTTTTGTGGACTACACAGAAGTTTTCAAGTTAAAGCTAATAAACTAAATACATAGAGAAGAAAAAAATAGGGAAATAAATATATGTAGTTTGAAAATAAGAAACCACCATATAAATTAAATGTCAAGTATATGAGGGTATGGTATAGCTTAAGCTTACCCTATAAATTAGTGGGAAACAGTTATACACTTTTGTGGACCACATGGAAGTTTTCAAGTTAAAGCCAATAAACTAAATACATATAGAAGAAAAAAACAGGGAAATAAATATATGTAGATGTAAAAAAAATAAGAAAACGCCATATAAACTAATTGACAAGTGTTAAATTAAACGGAACGCATATGATGATATGTTATAGCTTATGCTTACATGACTATAATTTGGTGGGAAAGAGTAGTGCACTTTTTGTGGACTACATGGGAATTTTTAAGTTAAAGCTAACAAACTAAATCCATATAGAAGAAAAAATAGGGATAAATATATGTAGATTTGAAAATAATAAACTACCATATTAATTAAATGGCAAGCATACCAGGATATGCTATAGCTTGTGCTTACCCCACTATTAATTGGGGGAAACAGTTGAGCACTTGTGGACAACATAGAAGTTTCCAAGTTAAAGCTAATAAACTAAATACATATAAAAAATAGGAAAATAAATATTTGTACATTTAAAAATAAGAAACCACCATATAAATGGCCAACAATATCGGTGCTTTCTATTTTAGTGTAAAACGCATACATTAATAACTGCATTGAATTTATTAACTTAAATTTTATAAAGTAGGAGATGTTGTAAAGTGAGTAAATTTGAAAAGATCATATGATCTCTTTTTTTTAAGTAATAAAATGAGTCTCCTATTTATATTGTAATTTACATAGTAAAATGAAATTAAAAAATTGAAACCACATACACCAACTACTATTTTCATTAAAAATATTACAAAAGAAATAGATATATTTTTTGCAGTTACAATTCTGATTGGTATATTAGCCTAGTAACTATACACTCATATATAACAATAAAAAGAAGAAAAAAATGAACTCAAGCACAATTTATCCTATTTTTAAGGCATTTAAATTATGTATTTTAAACACAATCTACAAGATGTTGGGGGGAACATACAAAACAGAAAACTTTAACTACCAATGCGGATGTAAAATCTAAATAGAAGCTATAGTTGGAAAAGTGGTGGCCGTATTTATAGGAGAAATAACATTTCAAAAAACTATTTAAGTTTTTTAAATATAAGTTTAAATTTAAAACAAATTTCAAGAATTGATGATGGGAAATAGTTGAGGAGTGATGATATAAACAATTTAAAAGATCACATTATCTTCTTTTTTTTTAGGCATTAAAGTGAGTTTTCTATTTAGATTGTAATTTAGATAGTAAAATGAATAAAAAATTGGAAACCACGTATTATGAATTTGTAGTAATAGGTCCGATTGATACATTAGTTTAGCAACTATACACTAATTTATAACAATGAAAATAAAAATTAACACAAGGACAATTGTATACTATTTTTATTTTTAGGGCGTTTAAATATTTTATTTTAAACACAGCCTACAAGAAATTGGGAAAAAATCATACAAAACAAAACGCTTGAACCACGTGGAGTTGCTATTGGGAAAGTGGTGGACACATTTATAAGAGAGATAAAATTGCAGGAAAATATTTAAGTTTTTAAATATAATTTATATTTATATTTAAAACAAATTGCAAGAATTGCTAATGCTAATAGGAAATAGTTGAGGGAAAGTAGATGAAATGCCACATAGCAAACAGTGGGTACGATGTGGAAAGTAGGAACCGTGAAATGTGGGAGCAGTAGTGGGAACATGGATGGATGAGTTTAGAGGAGAGAAAACATAACAGTGAAAGGGCAGAAACCTAAATTGTATATCATATTTTAAGAATTATTTGTTTACATTTTTAAAGAGTTGTTAAGATAATATCAATCTCTTTACTTCTTATGAAGAATTAGTTAATATATTGTGAAAGTAATAGGACATAATTTCAATAACTTAAGATGAGGACATACACTATGAGGATACCTATATGAGCTTTTGATGCAAACAGCCTACTTATGATGAAGCTATATATTACCTATTCACAATGACACGGTGTGGATTAATGTAGCAATTAATAAGCATAATAACAATGTGTGGGCTTCTTCAAGGTTGTATACTAAAACAAACTGTATGTTGATGGTCATTTCATAGTTACAGCCTCTATGTTGTTCCTCAATAGATGTGTGTATCAATTTAGCTCCGGCTGGACTGGTTTATGATCTCATTAGTTATGTTCTTATAACTGCAAACAACCAATTTTCCTATAATGTAAATGTAAATCTAATATGTTAATAAAATCGTGATAACATAAGTGCTTATGCTTTCATACATACATGACAAGTGTGCATTTTTATCCTTAACTCAATACCTTCATATTTATCTGCCCTGGAGAATTGAACCAGCAATGAAGTTATTCTATCCATGCTTTTGACAAGTATCTTGTATGTATTATTTGCCACATCATCAAATAGAAGATACTTGATCCTGTTGCCCCTACATGAATGAACTATGGTTAATCACAAAAACGTAGGAAGTTTTAAAAATATATATGTTGAGAGGGTTATACATGTAATATAACAATTTCAACTTCAAAGTAGACAAAAAATAATCTCCTTGCTCATAAAGTTTAAGTGGCATGAAGTCAATGATGAATTCGAAAACATCTAGGCAAGAAGTATATCATCATACATGTTTTTCCTATTATGCAAAACCAACAACATGCACAATCTGTGTTATTGTTAGTCACTTACTACCTATTAAGCAAGTTGTCAACAGATCCTGTTTTATTAGCTTATCAAGGGGAATAACATTATAAGCATTAGTGGATATATCGCTTCTTTCATATAGAAGTACTTTAGAATATTTATGGAAGAAAAGAACAAAATCATGAGCACATGGCTTAAACTTTGTATAGCTATCAATTGCTGTGAAACCTTGGAAATAGTATCATCTCCCTTTTCTAATAATCATCTTGAATTTCTTCATTGCTTTAGGTTCTATAACCAGAGATTGAATTTTTCTCATGTGCATGACATGAAATTAAATATTTGATATTGGGATTAAACAAATCAAAGTATCAAAAAAGGATTCAAGTAAATACTACATCTCTATCCACCGAGATGAAGTTTATGGTTTTAATCTCACCTTCATATGTGAATTCAGTATCTTCAAAGACTCGAACAAATGATGCACACATGTGTTGTATGGCAGCATTCCCCATCTATATCTTTTAGAGACATCTCCATAAACCAATTCATGATAATTCTTTGAAATAAAAATGAAAACTTTAATTTAGTGTAGGTAGAGAGTTGATTACAACATGTGGTTAAAAGCACATATGCGTTGCCAAATATGGAAGAAGCCTTATACATACCAATAGTTTGTAGAGCATGTTTTTCAAAGGTGAATGTTACACCCCCTTGGTGATAACCCCCACTATAGTAGAAAAGCATCATGTTAAATGTTAGTGGGATAATGGAACATATAAGAACATTTAAACAAAATAGTGCTATAATGTAATGGTGGAAATAAAATGAGACTAAAAATAAGAAATGGGCATATTAATGGCAAACAAAATAGATGCCAAAGGTTACAGATTTTCTCACTAATTAATAAAAACATTTTATGAACTTATGTTTTTGAATTGTGAGACGGTTAAATGTTCTTTCTTTATTATTTGCATACAAATAATAATTAAGTTATATTTTCCCTATAATACATGACACATTAATTTATCTGCATACATTTAAATTATATTTTCATTTTCTACACTGTACATACTTTTTTAACATATATAATAATTTACTAATGAATTCTTTTTTATTTAAATTATGTAATAGTACATTTATATAATGAAATGGCCGTATATGTTGTCAAATTGGAGTTGTTTCATTTATAGACATGTAAGCATTTTGTATTTTTTAAAATTAGTTCGTGAAGAGAGAGTAGTAAGTAATGAAGAAGGTTGGAAAAGTGATAAATTAATATGTTGACATTAATATTTAATAGATTTTTATTTTAATCAAGTACATTATTTATGTTCATACATACTAAGTATCAAATAAACTACGTGCTTCCATATAATTTTCTTGAAATTATGTAGTTGATATAACCCAACTATACTCTCCCCTATTTATCCAATCACACATCTTGCTATCATCTTATGATATTAAAAATATATTATTTATTGTAGGATCTCCAATTTGACAACTTTTTATTTATTTCATAATGAAAACCAGAAGTCGTAATTTGCTAGGGACAAAAAATAAAAAAAAGTGTATTTCATAATTAAAACAAAAAAGAATTGGTGATGTTACCAAAATTTAGTGAGTGCCTGAAAATGAATGGTGAAATTGATGAAAAAAGCTTTTCTACTTTTTAATTTTTTTATATTTCTTAATTTGTTATTTAGAAAATGCTTAATAACTATAGGAGGTGGCTATAAAGCATACAAAAGCTCGACAAAATATTATAGCATTTTAACCTGGTTAATTAATGTATCATTTACATATGAAAGTCACAAAGGTTATTACTGCATGTATTTCCCATGAATCTAATGAGGGCAAATGCTTAGATCCGTTACGAACAAAGTGGAATTTTTTTTTACATATATCCATTGAAAAAGAATCTAACATGATTTTTACATATGTTCATCACTAATAGAAATGAACGAATATAACATAAATATTCTCTATAAACATTTAAGCTTCATAGCATATCAAGGGATAACAGTAGTTAGTAAATGACATGTAATATGATTTGAATCAACAAATGTTAAAGTGCACAATTTATAGTCTCTATCATGGAAACCACATAGTAGGAATGGACCAACACATGAACGTAATGCAATCATTCTTTTTTGACTGGATAATAATTTAAGTTACAACATTGTAAAAGATTTCCCTATACACAACATTAGGGGGTTTTGTTTGTGGGTTGCCCTTTATCATCTAGGAGTAGGATTTTAGACCTTATCTTTGGTGCACACGAGATATTGCTATATATATTTGACCATGTGTGAAAGCAAGTTGTGGTAGATATAATCCAACATGAAACAAACTTTAACCTTGGCTCTTATTAATGGTCATAACCAAAGATAGGATCACCAGAAATTATCTTCTAGGGTAAAAGGCAAAGAAGAATTAGAGGGTGTTATGTTGACACATGGGATTCAAATGTGCATGCCTATATGGGTTCCAATGATGATCTTTGTTCAAGTAACATGCTTCTCCAAGCATGTTATAATGAGTCTAGTTTCGTTGTATAGTCCAATGGATCAATCAATTTTGTGCATGAGCATTACTGGGGTACCCACTTTTAGTCTGATGATGTGGTTGGGTAGTCCAAACGTAGTACTTGTGTTTAAGAATTCAACTGTGTGGATTTCTACCATTGAATTGGTTGCCCCTTCTTATTTTGAAACACTATCTTCATTGAGATAGACTACTTCTTCACTTGGTATTTTTTATAACATGTAATTATTGACTTCATCTACAATAGATAATGTTGTAGTTAAAATAGCCTGCTCTCTAAAATATGACCTATCCTCTATATAGGCAAGCAAATCAAGATAAGTGCTCTGGACAATGCATTCGATTGGGTCACCTAAAGGAATTAAAAATAGGTCAATTAGGATGCAAATTTCATCGTCTGTATCACTTTAGTTTCAACATTCCCATCACCAACAGAGACTATCCATTTAGAGAATGCAATCGTTTCTTGGCTACTATTTGTTGAAACACATTTACATAATTGCATGTTTTTAGTAAGTGTGAATAATTTGCAATCCTTCCATAAGTATGATGAGTTAATAATGGTGAACCCTATAGCCTTATGACTACATCTTAGTATAGCAGGAAGGATCTATCCAAAATCTTCTCATACTATAACCATCTTTCCACCAAAAGATTTGTTCATTGCATTAGGATTAGTCCTATTTAGAATGACATGTAATGTCCTATCAAGCCTCAAAACAATACTAATTTGCCATAGGTGCCTCATCCCAAATTATGATGTGGTTTGAATCAATAATTCTACCAGGTGAGAACCTTGTTTAATCTTGCAGATTGAGTCTCTTGTTTGCAAATTGAGAATGTGCTATTTTTCCATTTGGTAAGAGAAGTGATGCAATGCCACTTAATGTCACGTATAATACAATATTCCTTTCTAATCTCAAAGCTTCACATAATGTCTACCAAAGATAAGTTTTTCTAGTACCACCATATTCTTAGATGAAGTACAAGCCTTCGTGTATGTTATGTAATGCTTTAGTGATTGCATTATATATTGTTCACTGTTCTTCAGTAAAATTGCTTAGAAACTCTTGTGGCTGTAAGTAAAGGGCATGCCTATCAAAATTTAGCCCAAATAGGATAAGTTTATTTCCACATAATGAATGATTTGAAGTGTTTAGAGAAGGCATAGTTGGAAAATTACATATGCTTCTTCCAGTGACTTGCAATAATTCCTCAATCTCTAATAGTTTGGTATTGCAACTCTATATCATTTAAAGTAAAGCCTATACAAAAATAACATGAACTTGTGTTAATAGATATAGTGACATGAAGAAGATGAAATTAATGAAAGTGGTATAAAAATTGTAGTGATGACCTATGGGATATGTGTATTTCATGTGTATGATTCAAACTTGAGTGGTTTAGCTAATGTTGTCTATACATGATGTCATATGCCATTATGTGCCACATTTGATGCCATACAAAAATCCTCCAAGTGGCTTAACATGGAGATAAGTAGTATACATCATAGAACATTTTAATTTCATCATGAGTGGTGTCACCCTCTGCCAATTGAGAGTTAATGTAGAAAGCGATAGTTGCTCTATCATGACCCTTGCTAAGTACTTAAACAAATAATTAATTGACTCACCATATTTGATCTTCGCACCATTAATGTGGGCTTGATATTTGAAAAACAAGGTGGGGTTATTGGAGATAACACTCCTATTATCTAATGGTATACCATTCTTTATCACTTATCAACCGTTATCTAACCTTTTATATCGTTGGTAATGATCCTCATGAATTATGGTGTTTTAAATGAATGACTTTGGGTAATACTTTTTGCACTTCCCACCTACCATACATAAAGATTTTGGGTTAGAGGTCCCATATGGTCCATGCAATTATCAGGTATCTATGCACTTATCATTCTATCAATATCAAATGGGGTGTCAAATTTGGCTTTATCCACTAAGAACAAAATGATATGCATATCATAACACTCCTTATTATCTCTTTAGCTTCATATAATGCCATTATTGAACACTCTTAGGCCTTAGATAACTTAAATTGACCAAAGAAGTGAAATAAAAATTTCAAAAATGGAGTTACTATTAATTTGGTTAATTTTCCAGATTTCTGATCTAACTTTGAAAAATCATAGCTAATTCTAGAAAAATCCAAATTGAGTGGTTCCAATTTCTATGTGAATCTTATAAGATCCTTTACAGGGGAAAATACTTACTTGTCCAAAACGTTGCCCAATTGATACAATTATTTCTGTTAAAATTACTGTTCAACTAGTAAACTTCCAGTTTTCCTAGATTTTTCCTGTAGCTTTGAAAAATCATAACTTTTTATCTATTTAAAGCTTAGGTTGTATAGTATTTAACTAGAAAGTTTCAACTCAATTGGACATCGTTTGCTATTTTTCATCATTGATCAAAATTTAGGTTCCTTTAAGGGTCTTTGGAACCTTCCTTCTCAAACCTTTCTTTTCTTAAACTTTGGTAAGGCTCTTTTAAACTCGTCTTGATACATGCTTAACTTGTTTAACTCACTTTCTCATGATCATGCATGTATGTACATATAATTACTCATTTATCATGTAGGAGTTTAAGGTTACATGAACTTCAAAACAATTCAACATGTTATGTAGTCATATTACATAGTTCATCAAGCAAAATCATATCATTATGCCATCTTCAATCACCATTCACTTTGCTCTTACCTTTGCTTGAGCTTCCACCTATAATGATTAGTGGGGAAGAATGAGATTTTTGGAAAATCCCAATACCAAAACTTTCTGACACACTTCATAAAATTTGCATGACAACTTTCAATATAAGTGTGAATTCATAAAAGTGCAACATGTAACAATTAAATACATATGACCATAGCACATATTCACACTTCCAATCATCATAAACTTGCAATACAAGTCATGCATAATTCACAAAACATTTTCAAAGCACTTAGCTCAAGGTTAGAGGGTTTTGATACCTTGTCTCTTTAATTCCCTTGAACTTTATAGCTTTCTTGATGAACCTTCTCAATAGGCTCTTTGAGTTTTCAACTTCCTAAACATCATACAATGATATATTCATAAATTTCCAGCCTGGTAGGCAAGAAAAATCATAATAATGCAATACAACCTATATTACTCTTTCAAGCCCCTTAAAACTTTGAAACTTGTGCTTATGGTTTCAAATGCTTCCCAAATCCTTTTCTCACTTTTACCCTATACAATTTTCACTCTAAAGCTATTGGAAGCATCAAAATCATAAAAATCTCACTCCGCCTACCTTATCTAGGGCTGGACGAAAATCTGGACATAAGAGGAGAATATGATTTTTCAAGCTTCCATCATGTATATTAGCTTATTCTTACTTCCAAACCACTTTTCATGTAATATCTAACTCAAGCGCATCTTCCCCCTAGGCCAAACGAAAATTTGGGTAGCACCTCCTCATAGATTTGAGCTTCCCAAAATATTTACAACAACCAAATCAACCAACAACATACATTAAGCTACTCTTTTCTACTTAAGGAAGAACTTGCAACCCCTTAATATCTCTAAATCCTTCTCTTTTTTATTTTCATATCTGGGAACCCTAACCTTTCATCTCTCAAAAGAAAGGTTTATTCATGAAAACAAACCGCTAGGATTATAGAGGGAGTTGCAAAGCTTAAGAAAAGATGTTGATTTGGATTATGGAACTTGTTATCTTGAGTATGGAAGCTCTCCTCTTCTTCTTCCTTGCTTCAAAATGACATCAAGTTTTAGCTCTTTGAGAGGGAGAGTGGCCGGCCAACATAAGATAAGAGAGAAGGAAAGTGGCTTATAAAAAGTCCTCTTGAAAAATGAATGGTTGAGATTAAAACTTACAAACTAAGTTTCATCCTAAGGCCAAGATTGATTATTGTACACCAAGTTAGATTTAGGGGCCACAATTGCGCCACTTGTCTTGGTCTTATTTGCTCTCATAAAGTAGCATTTAATGCTAGCTTCTAGAAGCTTGGTTAGGCTAATGGAATTGGTTACTATCTAGTTACTTGCTTTAGTTACCATTTACCCTCGGTAAAAGTAACTTTTCTTTGGTAATTTCTTTTTTACTTTTTTGGAGATATATTCTTACTCTTTTCATCTCCACATATTCCTTACCCATTGGCACCATTTTCTATCCCCAAAATACCCCTGAATTTTCCTCGTAACTCATCCGGATTCATTACTTCTGACGAAACACCGAAAAACGTGCTTCCGATACACAATTTGACTTTAGGGCATTAAAAATTCCTTTCACTGATACTCAAGCCCTTTTCTATTACTCAATTTGCTTCCTTGATTTTTAGTAATTAATTTTTGAAGAAAATCTTATTTACAGGGTTTTCGAGTTTTTTCCCCTTCCGATACGGGAAGTCACCTTTACCGGATACTTGATAGCAATTTTATTAATTACAATAAAATCCCATTTACTTTTTCTATGTTGGAGTCTTAGACGTTTGAGGACTCCCAATCCCTCAAATAATTATTTTTCAGCCGTCTAAACCTTCAAAATTTCATAAATAAAAATCTAAGCCAAATCTCAAAAATCCGGGAGACACGGTTCTGATCCGCGAGTCCTGCTTTTGTAAATTTTTCGAATATTTTAATCAACTTTAACTTTTTGGTCAAATTACCAGAATACCCTTACTTTTGTTATTCTTTTCTAAATTCCATAATTGCCCTTAATCTTTATATCTAATACCATTTATGTCCTTAACTTATCTCACAATTACCGGTTTATCAATTGTCAAAAAATATGGATATTACACATATGGGAAAGACCTCTTTTCTAGAATTCAAAATTTGGCTTCCATGCTTCATCAGTAATTTAGTTTTGTATCAGTTGCATGGATTTAGGGTGGTTAAATGATCCTTTTTAATCAATTGCACACATTTAGAGTGATTAAAGGATCAAATACATCATTGGAGAGGGATCACATTTAGTGATGTAGATGAGGAGTTATGAAGTGATGAAATTCAAAATGTAGTTTGTAATCTCAAATTGGGTACCAAGATTAAACGAAAGTAACAAACATTCAAGTAGGAATCTAAATAAACATTTGAGATTTATTCATAAAGTATTAACCCATTAAGTGAGGAAGCTATCTATGATGTATCAAAAGGTAATACTTGACTTAAGAGGACTTGTCGCTATGTTTCTTACACTATAGCCTTAGCTTATCTAGGCTCGACAGTTGACATATGGTATACAGGCCAAGTGAGAGATTGTTAGATTTTATTATATTATTATAGATATTAATTAGGGGATTAATAAAATATCCAAAGTGTGACCTGTGGTCATTTGGGCTAAGCCAAGATAGGGTAACCCTAATCAATTTTATAAAAGGTTGCTCTCTGATAGTGGGTGTAACAAGTTAAGTTTGACAACTATTCATAATTACTCTTGAGGTTCCCTGACTAGTTATGACTATATCCCCTGTT
>JANTPZ010007217.1:0-14651 GCA_025593235.1 Vachellia pachyceras | reverse complement strand
ATTTGGTGATGGTTCGAAGAAAGCAAGCCAGATTGAGACTCGCAAACGGATCAATATTGTGATAATGGAAACAAAGAAAGAAAAAGAGAAAAAAAAAAGTTGGGACTGAGAAGTCTAAAGCCTGAAAGAAGGAAGAACGAATGGGATGAAAATCTTTACGATGGTGGTGAGGAATATAATCAAGAAGACTGAAAAAGATTGGTTTTCCTGATGATTAGAGGCACTTTGCGATGCGATGGATGGTCGCAAGGGCCTTTTTGTCCTTTTCCTGTGTAGGAGTTTATAATAAATTGTGGTATTCAATTGGATTCACAAAACAAAGTTAAATAAAGGTGTCCATAAATGATGCAATCTCTCACCAGCTTCCTTCCTTCCCTTGCAATTATCACTGAATTAATGCCCTGTGGAATTAAAAACTTATTATGACATAATTAATAACCTTCGGCAAAATCCAATAGAATCAGAGCATAAATGATGCAATCTCTCAGCAGCTACTTAAAAGAATGATAAGCATAAATGGAGCAAAAGCCTTGGGGCTAAATGATTCTTTTCCTTGATTGTGATCAAGATGATAAATCAGACATATTAATTGGTCTGTGTTCTCTTTCTCCCCCCCCCCATCAAACGATTCCAAAATGGTGCATTGCATTGCATACGAAAGCACATATGCTTGACATGACTGATCCTTTGAAACTATACTAAGCAGAGAAAGCCGCGTGAGATTTAAAGGAAGAAGCTTATTGGGATGGAAACAGAGAAGATGAAAAAAGTTGCAGCGGAGAAGTCAAAAAGAGTCAAACCTGAGGAAAGGAAGGAACGAAGACGGAGGAAGCCTCCAACTCGGAACCAGTTGTGGGGCCAAAACCGGTACGGACACGGGTTTTTTTGGGTGGGCCCCATATTAGAAACAAGAATGAAGAATCTTGATAGAGCTCGTCCATTGCCGCATCCAGACAAACAACGACGCAGCAATCTCTCTCTCTCTCTCTCTCTCTCGTTTTCGTCGCTCGCCCCTTCAAACTCTCCGATTGCCTTTTCATAAGCTTATCAGAATATAGTTGAGAGCTCCTATGCAGCAGGATATGCCGCCGGTGGGGTTCAGATTCCTTCCGACCAATGAAGAGCTCGTCGGTTGCTACCTCCACCCCAAGTTGATGCCCGGCGATCGTTCCATTCAGGACACCCTCCCCGAAATTGACGTTTGCAAGTACGAACCCTGGGATTTACCAGGTCTCATAATCCAAGCGCCACATCTTCTTCTACACATCAATACCTGCTTTTATTTAACATTCATTCTTCACTGTTCAATCATCTTATGATGCTTCTTCTTCTTCTTCGTCCAACAGCTGTTGTTTCATCGCTTTCGCTGATAAAGTCCAACGACCCGGAATGGTTTTTCTTCAGTCCACAAAATTACAAGTTTTCTAACAGTTCTCGGTCTAATAGGGCGACATCGCGTGGCTACTGGAAAGCCACCGGCAAAGACAGGAAAATCTGGGATCGAGACACCAACAATGTTATTGGGATGAAGAAGATTCTTGTTTTCTACCAAGGACGTCATCCAGGCGTTAAAACTAATTGGGTTATTCATGAATATCATGATGTCCTCTTTCCTCCGGATCGGGTAGCTACGCTTTTATTCCTTAATCTGTTTCGTCATATAATGAATATGGATATTTATCAAAATTTATGTGTGTGTATGCAGTATACATATATAGCTCTTTCCATTTTGTGGTTATAAAGACAAAGTCGGATATCACAACCTGAATAATTTTCTGGTTTAAAACTGCCTTATATGCATATAACAACTGTGATAAGTTGTTTTTTCCAGTTCTAAATTTACATTACTCTTTTTATAATTTGACTCATTATATATGAGGCATCACATTGTTTTGTGACTAAATGTTTATTACTAATTTTCATGCGGGGAACAATCTTGTGTGTATATATAACTGATTTGATTTTTTTCCTATTGCTTTATCATTTCTTTCAGATAACCTATGCTCTAATATTATTCCGACAAATAATGAATGTTTGATTGTTATTATGATTATTCTTCCATGTTTTAGAGAACCCATGTTCTATGTAAGTTATTGAAGAAACCAGGGAAGAAAACACAAGAACGAACAGATGAGCTGGTCTATGATGAGAATGAGCCGAATCATAACCGTATCGCAATTGAATATGAAAGTCCAGCAAATGGGTATATGATTCCAGAAGTAAGAAGACAGATTTCTTGAGCTACTGATGATGATAAATATATATTGTTCACACATACATACACATATATATATATATATATCATGCTAGCTAGGTCAAGATGTGAAACATAATGAGAAGTAACATATTTGATTGATATTATGATATAGGTACACTATCTTTCGTACGTGGATCATCAAACACCTCCTCAATCAGATGACATTCCAGACTTAATGGCTCAAGCACCGCCGGAAGTGGATTCAACCATTGATGATAAGCATGAAGAATTTGATTACAGATCATTCTTGTGTTTGTCTCCAAGTAAGGATGAGGATTGAGAAAGGTTACATGGAAATGGTATTAGCCAATCAGATGATATAGATCATGTATGGCATTGAGGAATATGTGAAGAAAGTGAAACTATTTCTTGTAGAAAAAAAATTGTGTTGTGCCTCTTTTAGTAGTGTGTTCTAGATGTGATTTGGAGCTTGTTGACAAGAGTTTATATAGCCAACCAGGTTGGCTTGTTACAAGTTGTGTGACCTTCTTCTGATTATCTTTAGTTTACATTAATGCAATTCTCTATGGTCAGAGAGATTATTTTCCCCATCGCTCATAATTAACAAGTTCATCAGTTAGTATAGACTACCAATAAGAAAATGATTCGGTAGCATACCGATCAAATATTACTTAGTCATATATTGGAAAATTAAATATGTCTACCTTCTTAAAAAGGGGGGAAAAAGAAAATGGCTACAATGTTGAATCGTTGAAATGATCAAGTTAATTAACCATCACAACTAATTAAAAATGACAAATATATATGTAGATTCAAAATGACAAATGTTGATCCCTATATATAACAAAAAGATCGTTGATATTATGGTGTTGCATTATTGAAAAAAAAATCATTTGTCGTATTTTTTTTATTGAATGCATGATGATTTTATGAAAATTAGTTTGAGAATTTCATATGTCAGTTTTGGCTATGAAAATATGTGAATTGAACAATATATGGATTCAAGGGGGCGGGGGGGCTAAAGTAACCCCACAAAGATTCTTTCATTTTGCGGTTCGTGGTCCCTTAAAGAATTGAGAAAAGTCAAAGAACAAATGTTAGTGGGGAACATAACAAACCCTAACAAAGAAGATCATCAGAAAAAGATAGTTTCAAAGATATATAGCCTAAAATTCTGAAGCTTGTAGACCAAGTTTTGCTGTTTTATTCATTTTTAAAGTATTCACAAATCATAAAACACAAACACCCACAATACGTCCAGTCAATGCGTTTGTTGTGATTTTTTTTTGTAATTATTTCATCTTTATCTGATCCATTCCCCTTTTGACATGAGACATTGAGACTCACCAATATTTCATACACATTTTTGTTATTATAATTCACTATATATTAGCATCGTTGTATAATTAATTATCCATATTCAGTATCAGCGACAAATTTTTTTTCCATGAAAAATTGCTACGCGTCCGTCAATAATGGGTCCGTTTGGTAAAACGGTGGAGAAGTACTTTTACCATTTTCGAGGTAAATGTGTGAAGGAGATTATCTCATTTTACGGAAAAACAATGTTGAACGTGCTTTTGGAGTGTTGAAAAGCTTTCCCAAATAATGCCCACTTGACTTGTGGTCTTAGACGTAGCATGTGATGCACAAGAGAATCTCTCCTTGGATTTGCTTAAAAAAAACATCAAAGATTGAATGCTTTACAATCATCAAGTGATTACATAATAAAAATTAAGATGACCAATGTGGCCCATGTATTTTTACAGTTATCATGACAAAGATTTCACATTTCTTTATCTCGCAGATGATATAAAGTTGTGCATATTGAATATTGGAAAAGCTGGCATAAAGTTAAACATTATTATTTTATTATCCTGTATATTTTGTAAATTTTGTACATATGTGTAGAATATTCTATCACAGGGAGAGGTGTCTCTCGATACTATTGAATGCTCTCTTTTTATGTAAAGCAGCGCATAGTACCAGAGCCTCATTATTTTATTTTAACTCATAACATCAAGTTAAAATTTTGAAGTTAACATTTTATGCTTTTGTTTGGGTGAGAAGAGATCATAGATATATAAATTAAAAGGTTGAGAATATAGTTAAAATTTATACTTCTTTAATTTAGCCATCTAAAACAGGGTTTAGATTCTAGGGATATGTGATGCATTAAATGTTGATCCAAATGAAGATTGAAGATTTATCTGATCCGTTGAATTCTAGGGAGACGATGTTTGAAGATTGGGATTTTCACCAAAAAAAAAATGAAGATTGGGATAGAGGGAAGTTAGGACTTTGGTTTCTACCTTGCATTGTTTGACCTATCACTAGGAAAACTTTTAGTGATTTAATTTTTTTTTTGTTAAATTTGTGTATTATTTTCTTTTAATAGACACCCTTTAGAATGTGAACAATGTTTGGAAGAATTTTTTGAATTTGGCCAATTCTGGAGGAAATTAAATTCTGGAATCATACATGGAGGAAGCCTGTGTTGGTCGGAAAGTTTTTTTAGGGAAATTGATATCATTTTTTTTAATAAAAGCTATCCTAAATGTAGTTTAAGGTCTCCCTTCATATATATATATATATACATGAGAAATGATTTACTAGAATCAATGGAGTATTTTGTGATTAGATTAGCTAAACCGTCTCATCAAAATTGAAGGAAATTTCCACATCCTTCGTCATCCTCTACCTTGTAGGATTTAAGGGTGATAAAAACTAGTTATAGTGTTTGAGAAATCCGTTGGGAGAAAAAAGTTACGGCTTTCGAAGTGATTTTATGGATTTCGAGATGGTTTTACAGATTTTGAGATGGTTCTTATAGATTTCGAGATGGTTCTTAGTTCTTACAGATTTTGAGATAGTTTTATCTTGACTTACATGTATTGTTGGTAAAAATGAGTTCTCAAACAAACACGTCTCATATTGACTGAATGAATCTTGGTTAACAATTGACTTCAACTTTCAATGGTGAACGTGAAATTTTTAACGTGGTAAAGTTGGCGACTTGGCGGGCAAGTTTTCTTCGTGGATTCGTTTGATTTTACCGTTATGGAATCTGCACAGAGATTTGTGTTCTGAAAATAAAAAGATGCAACTTTTTTGCAGCCACAGAATTTTAAAACTCGGGCAGCAAGTTTTCTATTATAAAGTTATTGGATGTGTCATGTGTATAGTATAAAATATAAATAGTAGATGGTTGCAAGTGATTATGCATCTGGAACTCTCCCAAAAGATCCTGTTCTCTTTTATCCACCAAAAAAAAGAAGCAAAGATCATCTTTTTCTTTTCCTTTTCTACAGTCACGCAGTTCGACTCTCTTTATTTAGCTGCGTGATTAATTGGGTCTTTGCGACGAGCTCTCGAGCCTTAAGGTGATAAACTCAAACTGATCCCAGTCCTCACTCACTGCTCGTTCTTCTCTTGTTGCTTCCAAACTCCAAATAGCGACCTCCGACCTCTCTCTTCAAACATCGTCTCCGTTGAATTCTTGGCTTGCCCCTTCCAACGCCTACATCACTGTCGCTGAGACAACAACCATGGCGGCTCCGGCACCGACGGAGAGAACTATGCCTGTGGGATACCGATTCCGTCCCACCGACCGAGAGCTCGTCGGCCACTACCTCTACCGCAAATTGATGGCCGACGACCCTTCGATTCACGATACTGTCCCTGAGATTGGCTTCTGCAAGTGCGAATCCCCGGATTTGCTAGGTATTTTCATTTAATTCTTCTCCTTTCAAATTTCTTATGCTCCGTTATCTTTTGCTGTAATTGGCCTTTGATTACAGATCATTCTAGATTCCGTCCCACCGACCAAGAGCTCGTCTGTCACTACCTCCACCGCAAATTGATGGCCGACGACCCTTCGATTCGCGACCCCGTCCCTGAGATTGGCCCCGGGTTTTGGAAGGTATTTTCATTTAATATTTCTCCTTTCAAAGTTCTTATACCCCGTCATCTTTTGCTGTAATTGGCATTTGATTACAGATCATTCTTGTGCTCATCTCCCAGAATTGAGAAAGAGAAAATGGGAATGGTAATAGCATATCAGATGATATAGATGTATGCATTGAGGCATATGTGAAGATGGTGAAACTATTGATGTTAGAGGAAAAAGAATTGCTGTGTGCATCTCTTAGTAGTGTGTGCTAGTCTTCTAGTAGTGATTTGCAGCTTGTTGACGAAGTTTATATAGCTAACTAGGTCGGCCTATTATAAGTTGTGTGGCCTGATTATCTTTAGTTTTACATTAATGCAATTCTAGCTCTATTGCCTAAAGAGATTATTTTCCCTTACGCTGGTGATTAACAAGTTCATTAATCAGTATAGACTACTAATAAGCCAACCGATCAAATATTACTATGTACCCGTTTGCTTTAGCGTTGGAGAAGTATGTTTACGTCAATTGAGACAAAATTTCTCTTATATAATTAGTAAACTGTAGATTACGTTGGAAAAGTAATTTTCACAACTAATCCAAGCACCCTTATATATGAATATTGGAACAAACCGTAAAAACACAAGCACCCAAAATACGGCGTTGATCCGCACTAATTATTATTCTGCTCTATTGTTAATTTGTTTGACTGCGTTTGTTGTGATTTTGTAATTATTTCATCTTTATCTGATCCATTCCCCTTTTGACATGAGACATTGAGGCTCACCAATATTTCATACACATTTTTTTTATTATAATTCACTATATATTAGCATCGTTGTATAATTAATTATCCATATTTAGTATCAGCGACAAATTCTAGAATCTTCAGGGAGGTTTCTGTTCTGACAAAATAAAAATATGCAACCGACGATCCTTCGATTCACGAAACAGTCCGGTGTCTGCAAGTACGAACACCAGGATTTGTTAGGTATTTTCATTTAGTTCTTTTCCTTTCAAATTTCTTATACTCCGTCATCTTTTACCATATACGGCCTCTGATTTTGCTTTCTTTTTCTTCTCCAGCTCCGGCTGCTTCGGCGGTGTCGGCCACCAAGTTTGACGACTTCCAATGCTATTTCTTCAGTCCTCGCGATTACAATCACCCTAAGAGTAAGCGGTTAACAGGACAACATCGGGTGGCTTTTGGAAAGTCACCGGTGAAGACAGAATAATTATAGACAGTGACACCAACAATGTCATTGGAAAAAAAGAAGCATTTGGTTTACTACAAAGGCCGTGAGCCTCGTGCTTAGAATTCGACTATTCATCTATCATCGCAAACAAACGAAACTATAAACTCAACGATTCTACGACCATGCCATTTAAATGAAGCTACAGCTTCAATGATTTAATCACCATCCAATTCAAATGAAACTGCAGACTTAATGGTTCAATCACGATCACATTCAAATGAAGTTACCGATTCAATGTTTCAACCATTATCCTAATTAAAATGATTTAATTAGGATTGTAATGTCATCTTTTAAATGTTTTTTTAAGTTCTGATGATTTAGGAGAAGAATTGCCCAGTATCTCTTTCAGTGTTGTATAATCTTGTGATTTAGCCTGTAGAGGACCAGGGACTAGTTGTCTGTAACCTAACCCTTTTGATTTACGTTGTGTGGCAAAAATAAAAAGATTGTTGTTCTCTAAATCATAACTGATTACTACGTATATAAATTACTGAGAATGAACAAATTTGTTCTATAATGGATATTAGATATAACGTAGCAAATAAATAAAATATATGCCTATTTTTTAAATGAAAATTTGAACTTGACAATGTCAAATAAAAATGACAATTCAACAACTTAATAATGATATATAACTCCGATTTTTTTCTGGAGAATTCCCAAATTATACCTGATGAATTTCATAATCGCAACTTAACTCTCTGAATTTGCTAAAGAACAAATAAAGGAGAGGGTAACAATTTATCCTTTTAAAATTTTGACGGTTTTACAAGAATGCCCATTTTTAGAAGTCACCCTCACTGGAGCACTACCACTGATAGGCCATTGTAACACAAGTAACGTTTATAAAAATATTAACCATTTCAAATGTTATCAGTAAATTTACACATGTTATCATTCGAGTTGCAAGTGTTGTCACTGAGTAAAATATTGGTTGACTATATGTGTCATATGTTTATATGCATTATATTATCAAAGTAGTTAACTAAGGTGGGGTGTGATCAAATCCAACATCCACCACCACCTTAACTCTCATTTAAGAAAAAACTTTTGGTGGCCCAAAATTAGCCACGAGCGCTGGAGTCCTGATAGCCAACGACTAGAGCCCCAACCCGGTGCTGGAGCTGGAGCATCCTGCAATGGTGCTTTTAACGTCGTTATATAATTAATCCAAAATATATTTGATTTACAAGTTTTACTTAGACAACCTATCATTTATTTTAAGATAGAAAAAATAGTCATTTTTTATTAAAATATTTTTAATTTACGGTATATCATATGTGTATTATTTCTAAAATTTCGAATGTGAATTCAACAATATTAGTATATGATGAAAAAGGTGGGATTAATAACCATAAAGATGATCTAAATTGGTTAGCCAAAAGAGGAGGTGTAAATTGGATAATGATCTTATGATCCCTTAACCAATGAAGTAAATGAACGTGGGAAACAAAACAAATTATATATATGAAAAAAGAGGATTATCAAATATCGCAATGAGAGATTTCGCACTGTGGGTGAATCAACTACTTTCGAAAAATGTACCAAAAAGAAAGGAAAAAGGATAAGAAAGAAATAATCTAGCAATCGAATTGTGTCTAATGAGAAGTGGTTACCATCAAGGCAACGAATCAAGATATGAATTTTCATTGAAATATGTACCTGCATAAAATGTTTACACAGTATCTTAAATATGATTACTTTAGTAAAAAGAACATATAATTCAAAAAAAGAAAGTTTACATATTGAGCAATCCCCCCCCCCCCACCAAAATTAAAGAACAGTAAAAAAAAAAGGGAAGATTCAAATTTCAAAGGTTACATCATCCGAAAGAAATCCCAAAACTTTTTGGTTCTTTTCTGGTGTGAGTGGGCTTGGCATCTACCATTTTCTAATATCAGAACTCAGTTGAGATATCACCCCAAGCCTATTATCTTACACCCAAAAATGGTTTATTCTTCTTTATTACCGCATAAATCTGAAGGAATTGTATTTGTAATAATTGGTGATTTTAGTGTTCTAGAATCTTCACAAACATAGGCAGCGAGTTTTCTGGCTGGTTCCGTTTGACAAAGTTTTTCAAAAATCCAAAAGCATGTTCAACAGTGTTTTTCAGTAAAACGAGACAATCTCCTTCACATATTTACCTTAACTTACATAAAAGTACTTCTCTACCGTTTTTTTAAACGAGTACATGTGACCTAGGAAATATGAATATAAACAGTAGCTAGTTGTAAGTGCAGGGAAAAAGAAAAGAAAAGGTGATGGGGACTCGTAACTGAAAGTAAACAATGGGAAAGAGAGGTGAATTGCAGTGTGTGATTGAGCACTGGGAAGACTCCCGAAAGATTCTCTTCCCTTTTCCACATTCACGCGGTTTGGATGCTTTATTACGTGTCCCGGGACATTCCAGACTTCTTCTGTCTTCTCCACAGTCTGCGTGTTTGAATTACGCTGGATACGATCTTTTTAAATTTAGTTTAGGTAAGTATATGACAGCAATTTAGTGGATGTATTTGATAACAATTATAAAAAGTTAAAACATACATCTAATAGTATTTTTTATAAATTAAAATAATTTTATTCATATAATTACTTTAACTTATATAAAAGTACTTTTCTTTCGTATTCTGAGATGATCCATTATAGTCTTTGATTCCATGAATGCATGTATTTTCAGGGTGTAGATTCGAAAGTCGTAGGTGTTATAACATCGTGTATCTTAATATTTATAATTCCTCCCATTAATTACAAAAATGAATTTACAGTTAAAATTAGTTAAAATAATAAATATTAAAAATACAATATTTTTAAATATATATTCTTATTTAAAAAATAATAAGAGAGAGGGAATTATGAGTAAAAAAAATGGGGAGAAAGGGTAATTGGTGGAATTGAACGTGAAAGTAGTAAAAAGAAAAAAAAGTGCATTAAGGATTTTATAAAAGGAGAAAGTGTGCTTATATATATATATATATATATAAAGAATGGGTTTATAAGGATCATCGTCACTGAGACAACCATGGCGGATCCGTCTCCGCCAGAGAGGCATAGGCTTGTGGGGTATAGATTTCATCCCACCGACCAAGAGCTCGTCGGTCACTACCTCTACCACGAATTGATGGCCGACGACCCCTCGATTCACGACACCATCCCTGAGATTGGCGTCTGCAAGTACGAACCCCAGGATTTGCTTGGTATTTTCATTTAATTCTTCTCCTTTCAAATTTCTTATACTCCGTCCTCTTCTGCTATGTATGGCCTTTGATTTTGATTTCTTCTTATCCAGCTTGGGCTACTTCGGCGGCTTCGGCCACCAAGTTCGACGACTATCAATGCTATTTCTTCAGTCCCCGCGATTATAAGTACTCTAACGGTAAACAGTTAAACAGGACAACATCGCGTGGCTTCTGGAAAGTCACCGGTAGAGATCGAAGAATTATAGACAAAGACCCTAACAATGTTATTGGGACAAAAAAGACCTTAGTTTTTTACGAAGGCCGTGTTCCTCACGCACGTAAAACTTCCTGGATTATTCATGAATATCATGATGCCCAACTGCCTCTCCAACAGGTGAACTTCTGCAATGAACTCTGTCCTTATTTGATCAAAGGGCCATTAAAATTTAATTATATGCGTTTACAGATATTCTTAAGATTCGGGGCTATATATTGTGCTTTTATCCATTTTGTGTTTTTAGAGCTAGAGCTATTGCATCAGGCTTTCTGAGATTGGAAATGGTTGTTAGTGTTGGAGTAGCTTTTTTGGTCGGGCTTTACGGTCAATTCTGATGAGTAGCTATTTGATGAAATACTTCTTTTGTGAAGATATCGTTTCTGATTTTATGCTTTAATTCTGGCAAATTAATTTTTGATTGTTTTTCTTTCAATCGCTGCAGAGGACTCATGTTCTTTGTTGGTTGAAGAAGAATGATAAACATGAAAGAAAAGAAAAGATTCATCAAAATGTTGAAAGTGAGTCAATACTTCAAAACAAAAATAAGAGAAATTTACGCATGAATTTAAAAGTAAGTAAATTTTTTTCTTTTGCATGTTTGAAGTTGTGAAATAGCATGAGAACTAATATTTGATTGATATATTTGTCAGGAACACCATTCTTTAAATAGGAAGTCAATGGTTCATCCGTCATTTCAAGTAAACGAAGCTACAGACTCAATGATTCAATCATCATTTCAATTAATCGAAGCTGCAGAATTAACGATTCAACCGTCATCCCAATTAAATGAAGTTAAAAACTCAATGGTTCAACCGTCATCCCAATTAACTGAACTTATGGACTTAATGATTCAACCGTCATCCCAATTGAACGAAGTTACAAACTCAATAATTCAACCGTCATTCCAATTGAACGAAGTCACAGATTCAGTTATTCAACCGTCATCCCAATTAACTGAACTTAGGGACTTAATGATTCAACCGTCATCCCAATTGAATGAAGCTACAGACTTAATAATTCAACCGTCATCCCAATTGAATGAAGTCACAAATTCAGTTATTCAACCGTCATCCCAATTAATTAAAGTTATAGATTCAATGATTCAACCAATATCTCAATTAAACGAAGCTACGAACTCAATTATTCAGTCAACTTACCGTGAAGACGAAGCAGTCATTCAGCCAACTTTCCAAGCTGACGAAACGACAAACTCAATGATTCATTTGCCACCTGAATCAAAGTCTGCTTTTGAAGCAGAATTTGATAAAGGAGAATTTGACCTTATCACACTGTGGCAGCTGCCTCCAGCTCCAAGCATGGATGGGCTATTCTAAATCATGGCAACATCTGATGTGCATTGCCATGAAGCACAGAAAACCATTTCAGTTGCCCTTTGAATTCTGATGATTTGTCAGAAGAATTTCCCTTTGTCTCTCTGTTTTTTAAATAAGCGCCCCTGTGTCTCTTTTTCAGCGTTCTGTAATCTTGTGATTTAGCTTGCAGATGGCGAAGGACTTGTTGCCTGTAATCCCTTTGATATACATACTGCAGTTGTGTGGCTGGAAAAGATTGTTGTTTTCTAACCCATAACCGGTTCTTATATATATATATATATATATATATAAACTACTGAGACTAAATAAATATGGTCTATACAGGATATTAGATACAAGCAAATAAATAAAATATATATTTATATTTTTAAAGAAAATTTTTAAAATTGACAATGTTAAATAAAAATGACAAATCAACAACTTAACAATGCTGTATGCCTCACTTTGTGTGTCCAAAAAATGGTAGCTTCTATTCACTTGCTAGGCAGGTCCTTCATATTATGGGGGTTCTTTTCTAGTGTATTTTGCTTGGCATTTACCATTTCTAATATTAAAACTCAGTTCAGATATCACCCTCAGCCTTTTAACTTACACCAAATTTTGTTCTTACTTTGTATTACCCTAAGTCTCACTCAATTAGTTGTAATAATTGGTGAACTGGAAGAAGTGGAAGAAAAAGAACACCCAACTCTTTAACTTTCAGTAATACAATTCATAGCAAAACACTGCAATGAGGATAAATGCTCCGAGCTTTTCAATCAAAGCTAACAGAAAACTCAAAGAAGAGCCAAATAATTAATGGAAAAACATATCGAAAAGGGAAGCACCAAAAGTGAGTCACGGAATGAAGAAGAAGACGCACTAATGAAAAGATGGCGGGTCCCAATGCTTTTTGAAAAGCTAGAACTTGGGGAGAAAGTTTTGCCATCTCATTGGTCTCAGAATATCCACAACAATTACGAAATCCCCAAAAAAGCTAAATACTGCCTTAATTCCCGCGTTGAGTAGCATTCAACACTCTATTAATTTGTGAAATAAGCTAAAACTCTAGAACTTCGGGAGCAAGGAGCTTTGGGAAGTTGAACTAGAAAAGAAAGATAGATAGATAGATAGTGGGGTGAATAAATAAAAGCTAATACTGCTAAAGCGCAAAAAAAAAAAAACTTGGGGAGGAAGTAGCTTTGTTTGGGTTTTGATCCATCTCATAATATTTGGAATTACAAAAAGCCTTAAAAGGAGCTTTCCACTTTGCCTCCATTTCAATAACATAATTGCTTTTCATCATCGATCGTGTCTACCTGTGAATGGTGCCACCTGCTATGAGAAAGGACCCTTCTGGGTCCCAATGACACTGTTGGTGCTCCAAATTCAGTTCTAATCCCTCATCGTGCTACTTGATAGGATTTTTGTAGTTAGTTAATTCTTTGTAGTTTCAGGTGATTGATACAAAAGGGCAAAAAATGCTGAAACTTGATTGAACATCTAAGTGAAATTTTAAGTGAAAAAAATGGGAATTAGCATGTGGACGGTCTCAATGAAATAATGTAATTACTTAATACATTTGAGTTATATTCATTACATGAATTGCATACACAAATTTGGGTTATCAAAATGCTTAGTTGATTTGGATTGCATATATATATATATATATAATTCTGATTGCAATCCAAAAGTTAATTTTTTTAACAATTATAGATGTATTTGACATTGTTGATCTAAATTAAACCACTCTCCAACTCAAATACAATGGGATAGCCTTTCTAACTGTAAAAGTTAAGGGCATTAAAATAAAGGACATATAGGAAAATGATCTAGTGACAAGAGGTGACTGGTGAGAGGGTGAGAGGAGAGGGGGGGAATATTCATTATTAAAAGTTTAATAAATTTTCTCTTGTGGCGTAGTCTGTGATTTTTTTTCAATATTTAAAACTTGTGTGAATTTACTGATGGAAAATATGACATAAAAAATGTAACCAAAAAAAGATGACGTAAAATAAATCATAATTTAAAGTTAAATTTTATGCTCTCTTCAAATGGGTAGCTGAGAACATAGTAGTAGTAAAACGGGTTGAATCCCATTAGATGACGGGTTAGGGCTGGCTATAGGGGCGGGTTATCTTAACCTGCCCCATTGAACCCACGGGTCAAGACGGGTTGGCCCTTTTTTTGTGCTAAAAAGCGAAACTGTGAAAGGTAAAGCGCGGTCGCGGAACCAAATCCCTAATTTTCATTTCACCGATTCACTCCCTCCCTCCTTAACAGAGACCCAGTCACCCAGACTCCATCCCAGAGTCGCTTTCCATCGGAGACGGAGACCATAACCATCGGCTGCTGCTAGGGCTACTAGTTCTTACGAACTTCGCTGGCTTGCTGATTCGCACATCGCATCCCACTCCCAGACTAGTCTCCTATCCTCCCACTCCCAGAGTCCCAGTCCTACTCCTAGCCCCAGGTGTCCAGAACTCCAGTCTGCAGATCCAAGCTTCCCTAAGTCACTA
>JANTPZ010007215.1:0-10081 GCA_025593235.1 Vachellia pachyceras | reverse complement strand
AGTATATCAAACGAGCCATTAGAGTTATGGAGGATGTAGTTTGTGTGGTTTGGTTTTTATTATTTACTGCTGTGAATAAAAAAAGATAATTCATCATATGAGGTTTGAGGCCAATTTGCAATAAATAAATTGTGTTAAATTTAAATTAAATATTAATCTTATGATTTATGAATAAGAGGGTTTCTTACATTAGGCAGTATAAGCCAATCCTATAAACAAGTCTGGGGCTTTGTATTTTACCAATTATCAATGTTAAGGCCGAAACTGACTGTCTATCACAGTAAGCAAGGCTATAAAACCTCATGGACTTAATTATTGATTAATCGCTAATCTGTATCAAAAATAAAATTCTTGATTGATGGGTATTACTTGGTTAACTTCGACCGAAATAAATTCTGACTTTTTTTTTTGGTTAAATGAATTGGTAACTTCAAGCTAGAAGCTTTTTCCCGTTTCCCGTTTCCTAAACCATTGCCCAACTTTTTGGTAAAAAGGGGTGCTTCCGTTTGCACTTTTCCTCAATCAAAACCCTTGAACCAGAGTTCCCCTATCTCTCTTGTGCATTCACTGGCTAGTCGGTGATACTCGAACGAAGCGTGTGATTTCTGGAAGGTAGCACATTCTTTCAGCTCTCAATTCGAACTCGTATGAGATATTTGCGATCCCCGATTGTGTATCATCTCGATATTGATATATCTATGTTAATTCTTCTATTTTCTTGGTTTTATGCATGCCCTGCTTATTCATTACATAATATTTGTTTTTTTTAAAATTTTTGATTTGCAATTATGCGATTAATGAACAATATTTGAAGCTGCCTGGTTGTTGACGATTTAGTTTGTGGCCTCACCGGGTTTTGTGTATCATCTTCAGTCTTAGGTCACACACTTTGGTCCATAGAATGGGCAGTAAAGGTCGAATACCGCCTCCACATGTGAGGCGTCCTTTCCCAGGTCCTGGCTTGGTACATCCTGAGCCACTAGGCCCTGGGATGCGCCCTCCATTGGCTCCATTTCCCCCTTTTGATTTGTTGCCACCACCGGAAGTTCTGGAACAGAAACTTGCTGCTCAACATGCTGATATGCAGAGGCTGGCCACAGAGAACCAAAGGCTTGCCACTACTCATGGGACGTTGAGGCAGGAGCTTGCGGCGGCCCAGCACGAGTTACAGATATTGAATGCACAAATTGGAGCTATTAAGGCTGAAAGAGAGCAGCAGATGAGGAACCTTGTGGATAAGATTGCCAAAATGGAAACTGATGTTCAAGCGGCAGAGCCTCTCAAAGTTGAATTACAGAAGGCAAGAACGGAGGCCCAGAATTTGGTTGTGTCTAGACAGGAACTTATTTCTAAAAGGCAGCAATTGACTCAGGACCTTCAAAGGGCCCATGTTGATGTGCAGCAGATTCCTGCTCTTTTGTCAGAACTTGAGGGTCTTAGACAGGAATATCAGCATTGCAGGTAATCCTTTTCTTTTGTTTAGGGGCTGTTTCTGTTGGCAATATTATGCACAGAGTTACTATATTAGGTCAGGTAATTCTATTGTAAACGTTTGTCCCTTCTCCCTCCTTCTACATTGTGAATTTGCGTTTCTATATTAGGATAGAGAATGAAGAATTAATGGGTGCTAAAGTGGATTGAACTCAATAGACTGAATGGGATGGAATTCGAAGGACATGTATATTCAATAATGATTGGAAAAAATGATGTGGCTTATCTGGTAGACAGAAGAAAGTCATAAATGCTCTGTTTTTTTTTCTTTTTCTTCTTTTTTTTTTAAACCTGACCCGTATTCTTTTCGAGCAATAATGTTGTTTTGATTTCCTCAGTTTCTGTCTTTTCTGTTCCATTTAAACGAACATATGGAACATGAAAATATATCTGATGCTATAAAAACTAAAAAACAATGTGGCTTATCTGACAAATGAATATCGCCCCGGGGCCGCTTTAAGAAAAAAACTAGATCTGCCTACTTTGAAGAGGTTAGGAAGTGTTAGAAATCAAATTTGAATTGTTACGTTTCTTTATTTATTTCCTATAATCTTGCCTAGGATTATGAGAGAATAAATCATCATTAATACTGATTGTAATCGCTGATTATGCTCCCCTTGATTGAGCCTTCAACATCTATATATTGTACTCCTTTGCTTGCAATGAAAAACAACAATGAGAGTGATTCAGCCTTTCAAACATGGTATCAGAGCGAGAGAGACCAAGAGAGAGTGAGACAGCGAGCGGTTGAGAGAGGGAGAGGCGGTACTGGATCTCCCAAACCAGAGGTTCGTTGATGGCACCGCCACCACTAGTAGCCTCTGACACCGCCGATCGACGGCTTCCTGAAGTTCGACACCGATCTAAGCCGCGTATGAACGGCGCGCACCGATGTACTCCTTTACGCGTGAAAGCCACGTGTCGTTGTTGACCCAAGCGTTGTCGTCGCTGCAGCTCAGAAGATGAATCCGGCTGACTTTCCTCCCCTTTTTTAATATGTTCCAAGGCACCCAACCAATATAGGCTTGACTCCTATGGTCCTTGTAAGTGGTACAAACCTTAAAAATCAAACTAACACTTCCTCTTCTACTCATTCTTCAACCAAATATGAGATGGCCCAAGAAGTAGCATCTGTTGGAGAGAACAAGACAATAGTCATAAACCATAAACTCAATGTTAGTAACTATTTGCAGTGGTCACAAAGTGTGTTGATGTATCTATGAGGAAGAAGAAAGGAAAAATATATCAATGGACAGGCACCCCAGCCTCTACTGACTGCTCTAGATTTCGATACGTGTTGTGCAGAAAATAATCAAGTAATGACTTGGTTATGTAATTCTATGACCCTTGAAATCAGTTAAGGTTATCTGCTTGCTAGTACAGCAAAGGAAATCTGGGATGCAGCAAAATGCACGTATTCTACCTTTGATAATATTGCAGCCCTAATTCAACTGAGAAGGCAACTTAGAGATCTGAACCAAGGCAGCTCTACGGTAACTCAATATTATAGCACCTTGATGCATATATGGCAGCAACTCGATCTCTTCGAAGTTAACCCATTGAAGAATGTTGATGATGCTCAATATTTTAGGCAACTGGTAGAGAAGGACCGTACAATTGATTTCCTACTAGGTCTTACCAATGCCTTTGAGGAAGTAAGAGGCAAAATCATGGGGTTGAAACCACTACCCTTATTGTTTAAAGTCTTCAACATGATGAAGTTTGAGGAGAGCGGAAGACAACTCACCCAAGGTATTCAGCTACTTGGGGAAGGTTTAGCACTAGCTGCCAGAGATCCTCAGTCATATGAACACCATGAAAAGAAAGGCAACAAATGGTGTAACCATTCACCAAGAAGGGGTATACCAGGGACGAGTACTAGAAACTAAATGGGAGGCCAAAACCCCAACAAGATGGAAAGAGTCATCACACTTCATCTGAAGAAAAGGAGGAAGAGGGAGAGCGCCTAAGCAAGGAAGAACTGCAAGTACTGCGAAGTATTCTTGACCAACAGAATAAGTCAAAACCTAACCTTATTGTGAACTTAGTGCGGTCGGGTAACTCTATTATAGCTCTAAATGCAATAATGATTAGTGTAGACACCTAGATAG
This sequence comes from Vachellia pachyceras, assembly GCA_025593235.1. Classification (NCBI taxonomy): domain Eukaryota; kingdom Viridiplantae; phylum Streptophyta; class Magnoliopsida; order Fabales; family Fabaceae; genus Vachellia; species Vachellia pachyceras. The sequence goes on along the minus strand of JANTPZ010007215.1, from coordinate 6,479 downwards.
TAGACTTTGGAGCAACATATCATATGTTTGGTAACAAATCTTTATTTAAAGACATGAAGTATTGCCATGAGAATCTCATAGTCAAATTAGCTAATGGATTATATACAAAAGTTGAAGGAAAATTGGGACTGTAGCACTATCTAAACACCTTGAAATTCACAATGTGTTATTTGTGCCGCCCTCACATGCAATTTAATTTCTATGAGCAAGCTCACTAGCAATTATGATTGGTGGGTGATGTTCAACTCGAAAATTGTGTATTTCATGGTTTGACATCGGGGAAGAGGATTGTAATCGCTGTTAAGGAATAGAATGGACTCTATTATCTTAAAGATTCAAGCACTGAGAAGAATGGAGTAAGTCATTGATTAGATCCAATACTGATAATAAAAATGTACACTTGTGGCACACTAGGTTAGGCCACCTCAGTTTCAATTATATGAAGTATGTGTTTCCAAATCTATTCATAAAGATTCTACTCCTTTTCATTGTGAAACCTGTCAATTGGCCAAGCGAACCCGGTCTTCTTATCCGAAATAAAACTACAAACCTAATCCGAAAAAGGTGGTTTGTCATATTCATTCATGATCATGCTCGGATTACATGGGTATGCTTAATGAAAGAAAAATCTGAAGTGCTGCAAACATTCCTAAAGTTTCATTCCTTTGTCAACACCCAATTTCACACTTCCATTAAAGTGTTAAGGAGTGACAATGCCAAAGAATACTTGAGTCGACCCTTCAGGGAGTTCCTTGATCAGCGAGTAATTCACCATCAAACCTTCTATGTTTACACGCCTCAACAAAATGGAGTTGTCGAGAGGAAAAATAGGCATTTTTTGGAAGTAACCCGAGCTCTTATGATAAAGCGAAATGTTCCAAAAGGTGATGCTGTGTTAACTGCAGCTTACCTTATCAATAGGATGTCATCCAAAATCCTTAACTTTAGCACTCCCTTCAATGCCTACTCGAAACATATCCAAATTCCCCTCTCATATCCACTATACCCCAAAAAGTGTTTGGATGTGTGGCCTTTGCATATAACCACAATGGAGAAAAACTAAGTGCTAGGACTGACAAATGTATCTTCTTAGGATACTCTTCTACCCAAAAGGGATACAAGTGCTATTGTCCCACCACCCGAAGGCTTACAGTATCCAATTATACAGTTTTTTATGAAGATGATGCCTACTACCCCAAATTGCCCATTCAGGGGGAGAACAATGGCATGGAATGGATAATTTGGGAACCTGAACCAACAGGAAGGTTCCTTCATTCGTAATGTTTTGGTTTCTCCATTTGCTACCTTTTTTCCGTTGCATTCAAAGATCATAGGACTTGAAGACATAAATAATATCAAGAATAATATGGCTTAACTGACCTTCAACAAGATTGTATAAATGCTCTTCTTTCTTAATCGGTGTTTTACTCCCTTAATTTCCTGTTCTTTCCATTAAAGAATGCACACTTCCGTTTCTCTTTTTGTTTCCTTTATTTCCTTACAGTTGCATTCTAATATTTATCTTGCTAGCATATTGTCAATTTACTGTGGTGAATGCCTTGATGATGATGATCTATTATTGGTTGGGTTATGCAGATCCACTTATGACTATGAAAGAAAGTTGTATAATGATCACCTTGAGTCGCTTCAGGTGATGGAAAAGAACTACATGTCTATGGCAAGGGAAGTGGAAAAACTTAGAGCCGAGTTGGCAAACACTACTAATATTGATAGAAGAAATGGTTTGTTTCTCATGTTACATTCTCTTCCTGTCGCAGTCCTTTTTTCCAGGTTTTCATGGGTTATGTAGTTTGACCTTCATGTTACTATCGAACGTCACAGGCCCTTATGGTGGCACACCTGGAAATAATGAGAATGACGCCTCTGGTCTTCCTGGCGGTCAAAATAAATATGAAGATGGTTATGTTGCTGCTCAGGTGCGTGTGAATGCTATTCTTAACTTTGTTGTGGGATTGAAAGTTTCTAGTTCACTTTCCAGTGTTACTGATTTCTGTAATTTTGTTCTGCACAATTAAGATGCTTGAATTAATTATTAATGTCTTTTTCTTTAGCCAATGCTTCCCAATGTTTCTTGAGCTTCCATAACTATAGCATACGCTATAATACCGTCATATGCTGGGAAGGTAGTCTCTGGGGTGCAAAAAGAACTATGCATCATATGTGTAATAGAAAGTCAGGGGACTGATGAATTCAACCTAGACGTCGTCCAATTTTACCCTACCCACTTTAACATGTCATTAGTATATTGCCTAATGATTCTGCCCTTGTTAACAGGGACGTGGTCCCCTCCCTGCTGCCAGCGGTGGGGTTGCAACAGCCACCACTGGTGCTGGTGCTCCTCCATATGTGGGAGCTCATCCCGGCACTGCTCCTGCGTGGGCTGGTTATGATGCTCCAAGAGGGCCTGGCTATGATGCATCTGCAATGCCTCCTTATGATCCGCAGAGGGCTGCTTATGATGCACAGAGATTGACTGGTTATGATGCTCAGAGAACTGGATATGATCCACAGAGAGGAGCTGCTTATGATGCATCCAGAGCAGCTGGATATGATGCACAGTCAAGAGGTGCTGCTGCCCCACCATCACATGGACTAGCTGCTCCTCCGGTGAACAATATGCCGTATGGGTCTGCAACACCACCTGCACGTGGTGGAGGTGGATACGAGGCTCCAACTCGAGGGGGAAACCCGGCCAGGAGATGATTATAAGTTGCCATTTTTTCTTTCTCGTATTGATGGCTCTCAAGTGCTCGCTATCATTGTTCAATGATTAATTGCAGTCTTGAGATTTTGATATTACCTGCTGGCCGAAACTGAAAAGTCCCCTCTCTCTAAGGAACTACTTTCGTCCATCGCACTTTTCCAATACGCATAAAGGTTCCATGCTGGCAAAATGTATACTTAATAGTAAATTCATCAAGCCTTATCCCAACCCCCCTGGTGAATTTTTTTTTTTAATGACACTGCACACTTTGTTCAGACCTCTTATAGGCCCCCGGCATAACACTGCTCTCAGTCATTATGAGGCATTTTTTATTACTTCACCGAAATTAAGGAAATGTGATGTGATTAAGTTATTAATTTTGTTTGAAAATAAAATAAATTTCCAACTATACCTGTATTTAAAAGAAAAATTTTTAGATATGCAATACATTGTCCTTATATATATTGAAAACATTAATATTTCAACTTATAATGAGAATTATCGGTATTTTTTATGTGTTTTACAATAAGCATCAACAGAAGTGTTTGGAGTAAAGTAATTAATACTTCACAATTTTTAAAATTATTTGTACTCATGAGCACAGAATTATGATTAAAAGGCCAACTATATACAAGTGCCCTGGGAATTATTTTAAAAATGAAATGTTACAGGAAAGTGGAGACTTTATGAAAACTGCAGGAATAGTCAAAGTTAGACGAATTCCATTTCATGGTATGCTTTCATGATTGGGGCCATGAACAAGGCATTTGAAGCAAGTAAGATGAAGTCATGGCATTTTGATATATTGCTTGTATAAGAATAAATGTAAGAAATGGAAGTGCCAGCCAGCCATGTGATGCCATAAAATAAAAGCTTACCACTTGGAAGAATTAACCACGTCATACCTAATTATTAAAAAAATCATCACTATTAAATTTGTCCAATGGTCCACATAAGAATTTAAAGGCTTTGATAATTAAGGTTCATCAGTAGTGCTGAAATATTAATTAATCATATGGATCCTTCAAATGTTATTATGCAGCCAATCTTTGTCCAAGAAAAGGAACAGGAAATTTCCTCAAAAGCAAACTGATTTTATTTGTGACAGTATGGCAGCTAGCTAATGGAATAAGGGAAAATTATCCAGAGGTCCCAATCAACAGAATTAACCATAAAATGATCTCAAAGATTCACAAAATTACCATAAGCTCTTAGGAGTAGCTGTTGATGTTGTTAATGAAGGGCAGTAAAGTTGTTAATGACAACTTCAGCAACTACTCCTAGGACCTTATGATAATTTTGTGAATCTTTGGATTATTTTGTGGTTAATTCTGTTGCTTAAAACCTCTAGGGAATTTTGCTGAAATTGAGAATCATTAAAGACTAATAATCAAGTTGGGAGGAGGAGGCGTGCTGATGATATGTTCAAAGGGAGACAGCTTCAACCCATTCAGCTTTCCGATCTCTTTATTCATTCCAGTTTTACATTCAATAGCCTCACGCGTTTTGTTTACTTAGTAAAACCTACTCTCACCTTCTCTATCATTCCTGTATAAATACCTCTCTCTCTAAGTCTCCATTCACAGCTCCATCAGCACCAATATCATCCTTCCATTAGTATCATCATTTCGTTCCCAGTTTCCTTATTATCCCATCCCTCAAATCAAGTTTTATATAACTTGAAGACCTTCAATATTAATTACACTGATCCACCAACAACACAATGACTGCACTACAAATGCATCAAGTTAGTGCTTTCCTCTCCAGCTTCGTTTTGATCCTGTTATTGGCATCCTCGTCATCATCAGCATCACTCAAAGTGGGCTTCTACAAGTCCACTTGCCCATTGGCAGAAGCCATCGTGAAGAGAGCTGTGAACAAAGCTGTCTCTGCCAACCCTGGAATCGCTGCTTCTCTCATCAGAATGCATTTCCACGACTGCTTCGTCAGGGTCAGTTCACACACACTATGTTGTTCATCGTGTATATAATTTATCTATCAAAGATTCTCATGTCATATGGTTTCATATATGCAGGGCTGTGATGGTTCTGTGCTGCTAAAATCCACACCTGGCAATCCAGCTGAGAGAGATCACCCAGCCAACAACCCCAGCTTACGTGGCTTCGAGGTCGTAGAGGAAGCTAAGTCTCAGATTGAGGCTGTGTGTCCTCAAACTGTTTCTTGTGCAGACATTGTGGCTTTTGCCGCTCGAGACAGTGCTTACAAAGCTGGGGGAATCAACTACGATGTTCCCGCAGGACGAAGAGATGGCCGTGTCTCTCTCAGCGACGACATCCCAAATAATGTGCCCCCACCTTCCTTCAGCGCACAGCAAATCGGTGAGCTTTTTGCACGAAAGGGATTATCAGTGGACGAAATGGTCACTCTCTCTGGTGCTCACTCCATTGGTGTATCTCACTGCTCTTCCTTCTCTGATCGTCTTTACTCCTTCAATGCAACTCATCCGCAAGACCCTTCCATGGATCCCACGCTTGTTCAACTTCTGAAAACAACGTGTCCTCTTCCAAGCAACAATGGCGGTGGTGAAGATCCAAAGGTTGTGCTCGATGCTGCTACGCCCAAACGTTTGGACAACAAGTACTACGTGGCTCTGAAGAAGCATCGTGGCTTGCTGACATCAGACCAGACATTGTTTCAAAGTGAGTCCACGAGGAAAATGGTGGTGACAAATGCCAAACATGGTAAGAGTTGGGCCGACAAGTTTGCAAAAGCAATGGTTCGTATGGGTTCAATTGAAGTGCTCACCGGTTCAAAGGGAGAGATCAGAAAGATTTGCAGCGTCGTCAATTGACATAACTAGCTGGTTATATATGCTTTATTTGTTGTGCTGGCAAACAAGTTGTTCATATGTAGCTCACTTTGGGTTTGAATTCTTTTATTCAATTATTCTTTTGCAAATGTAATGAATTATGTGTTTCAACCAATTAATTTAATTACTCTGCTGTTCCTTCTACACTTTGTTTTCTCCTAGTTAACTATACAACAGCAACAGCAAAACCTAATCCTATTATATAGGTTCTATTGTAACACTATATCCTTGGATATATTAATATAGTTGACTATACATTGCAAAAAAAAAAACTAAGACGAATGATATAGATTCAACAAATAATTACAATAACGTCCTGTAAATTGTCAAATATTTACAATGATGAAAATACTCAGACTCATAGTAACATTTCTAAAACTTAGGGTAAATTTAAATTCAAAATGTTGCTATCATTTATAAGGACGTTATTATATATTTTCTTTTTCAGCCTCACGCGCGCGCGCATGTGTTGCTATTCGTAACGTTGACCAAGGAAAACGTCCAAGGATCATTGTGCTAATTAATAGAGGCTAAGCCATATAGTGAAGTGTTCAAATTAAGTGATGAACACTACATACGGGACATATTCAACTTTTCAGTCTATTAATTAAATTGTGCCTGGTTGGGAACGCGATAAAGGGCCTGTTTGGATTAGCGGTGAGAGAAGTGACTTTTTTATAGAAGTGGCTTTTGAAAAGGACTTTTGAGAAGAAGTTAAAAAGGTAACGTAATTTATGTTTGGATTAGCGGTGAGAGAAGTGACTTTTTTGAAAAAGGTGAAAGTGTTTGGATTAGCGGTGAAGAAGTGATTTTTGTTGCCAAATTACATAAAAGGACATGAATTTCATTAAATATCGCACATTTATAACAATTAATTTATTTTTATTTGTAAGAATTTTGAGGAAAAATAATAGAAAATAATTA
>JANTPZ010007213.1:0-12660 GCA_025593235.1 Vachellia pachyceras | reverse complement strand
CAGAAAAGGAAGTCCAAGGGGGTGGTTCAAGATGACCCTATGGCCAAAGAAGAAAAGCTTGTCCAAAGAATCATTTTATCATTGACAAAGCCTTCTTATGTTCTAGGATTTTGTCCTGACAAATTGTGGTCAGAGAATAGGCGTCGATTGCGGATTATATTGCAGAAACTCGTGAAACAGCAAATCTGGGTGGAAGCTGGTGGTGTCCTCAGTGTTTATCTGCAGGCAACGGTTAAAGAAAAGTTACCTTTTGATAATCAATTTAAGTTTGGGGTATGAGTCCCCCCCCCTCTAATGTCATTTAGATCTTTATTTTTGTTTTAGGTTCAAGGGGAGTAGTTGTCTCCAGTTCTGCATACCCAGCATGAATTGGCAATGAAACACCATTTATGTGCGAACTTGATGTCTTGCTGAAGAATGTTGTATGCTATTGTAGGATGATGGACATTGCCAACTATCAATAAATCCTAAGTAACTGTTTTGAAGGGAGGGTTTTTTGCCCTTTATTATTTTTATCTGCAGACATTCCTACCTAGACGTGTTAATGTCTAGAGAAGGTTTTGTAAGGGAGGTTGAAATATTTAAAGATATGTATTAAGGCTACTTAACTACTTTAGAATCTAGAAGTTGTATTTTTACCATAATGTTAACAAATTTTCAACCACTTGTTTTGTTATTGGGGTGCAATATATTATAACAATGTAAGGTACAATGTGATATAAAATATACAGTTCCAGACTGAGAAGTCTAACTTGCTGAAAAACATACAATTCACATGTAACTTCCATATTCAGAAGTTTGTTAGTGGCTGAAGTAGCTTAATCTGTTTGTTATCCATTCAGTGCTCTTTTGATAATCATGCTACCTACTACCTAGTACTATGTTGTGATTTATTTTTCTATGACTGATATCCAGATTTAGATTCTCAATACCATGCTTTATGTTGTTGCATCTCTAGGTTTTACTAGAGTTTCTCAAACATGTAGAAAATGGTCAAATAAATCCTACAAGAATCAAGAATATCTATGATGTTTGGATGAGGAAGAATGGATCAATGAAGAGTTGGCCAATGGAGGTATATTTCACATTACTTTTTCCCAAGTGCTGCAAAATGACTATCTTTTTTCTTTTTAATATTTTCTATCTTGCTGGATTCTAACTGATTTTGACTTATTCTCAATGCTTCGGTTTTGTGAATTATCATTTAAATGAGCATATTATCGCAGTAAAGCTATCAGGAATAAAGGATTGGGGTGAGGGTAGTTGTTGGGAGAACACAAATGAAGACTGAACAATAGTATGAATCATTGGAGAGTAGAGTCTTCTAGAGTGCATCAATGGATCGAGTGCCATGTTGGTCATGAGGCTAAGAGTCTCTCACATTGTCACAGTTTCGAATCCAGACATTGAGAGAGAAGGAGGAGGGTCTTCTAGGGTGCACCTGCTTTCTTTTGGTGTATAGTGCATGTTCATTTTTAGCCATGATTGCTGCAATCCCATTCATGAGGAGGAAACTTATCCTATGGAGAAAAATAATATATAGGAAAGTTTCCATGTTTTCTACCAATTCATGTCTTTAGAGGAGTTAACTTGACTGAATAATAAAAATGTTTATTCAGCTTTGATTTTGTGTTGGATGGAAATTTCTTTAGCCCTTTCATGGTTAAGTGAAAAGGTATAGATTATTTTTCTTCATCCTTTATATGATTTTTTGATTTGCCGTGGAACAGTTGTGTTTGCATTCTTGACATCAGCATGTTTAGTGACTCTTTTAGACTTTAGTTATTAATAATAAGTTACTTGTGGAGCAGAACAGATTTGCAGTTCATTTGGAGTTCATATTGTTTTTCCTTATGCAAGGCAACATTGAGGAAGCATACCAGGCAGTTCTATGGTATTTATTTTTGTTCTTTAGCGCTCACTCCTTTTTTCTGGTTAATGTGTAATCATTTGTGTTCACAAAGAAAAATGAGTAGCATCAATATGCCTAGTATTGTTTCATAATTTAAGTTGGCTGAATGTAGGCCATTCCTTTTTCTGTGGACGGTTTTGTGACATTCCTTGAAACACGTTATCCACAGTCTATATATGAGGGTTTTCACCGTCTATTTTCCTCACATTTGTGACAAGTATGTATGGCCATGATAGGTTCACTTATTATAAGTGTTATTCCTAGTACTACCATTGAATATATGTTGATATGACACTCTTCGGTTTACGGTTAACAAGTTTCATTAGAGCTTTTCTTTTTTCTCCAACATAACTCTAATAAGCATAGTGAATGGCTTTTAGTGAGGCATAGAAGGAAAGTAGGGGCATAGCTCGAAAGCTTGTAGACAGGAAATTGGAGGAAGGTCTTTTAGCATGCCTTTCTTGACTCGAATGTTTCAAAACTTAGATTTGTACTCTTGTGCTGCCTGCTTGGCATATTACATATAGCATGAACCAAACCACCGGGATGCTAGAATGGAAGGGTGAAATTTTAATTATTAATAGCCCTCATAAAAAGAGTAAAAACGAATGGCCGTCTGTTTATTTCTTTGTGTGGTTGGTTACATTTCTATGGCCAACGTAGGAAATTGGCAATGTTCCTTTTTCGAGCAACATCATTGTCAATGCAAGTGCTTCTTTTATGATGTGTTTCTTTTTGAAAATAGACCATCAAACTTTAACTTTTTTTCTTGCTCCCATTTCATTTTCAGCCTTAAACAAGAAATTGGTTCTGATCATGATTTTATGGCAAATATGATGATGGGCTTGGTATTCTATGAGTTGTGGTATTCTTGTATTCCGGAAGAGTTCCAATGGAGAGATTTAGATCAGACTGACTCCCCACAGACCTCATATATAGAGGGAGACGAATTCAGCAATCCACACAGAGAATCAGAGTGGTATAATACAGTTGAAACCCATATAGGAGAGGTTTTTTACAAATGTGACTCAAACTCGTCTGTATTTAAGGATAAGGAAATACTTATGGATGCTGGCATTGACCAAGACATGCGTATTCCTATGGAGGTCAATGTTGACCATGAAAGAGAAAAACCTCTTTCAAACTTCCAACCTCGAGGTTTTTACATGGATTCTGAAGAAGATACAGGAGATAGAGACTCTGGCTTAAATAAAAGATTTCATATGCAAGATGCCTCTTCTTTATACGCTCTTGGTAAATTTTCATATATATTTCTTTTATCTATTTTCTTTTGAGTTTTCCCTTGTTTTGTTAGCTTGTTATATTTTTCTTTGAATATTTTTTTATAAAGTATTTTGGGGGGCTTACATTTGTTTGATTAGGTCACTTTATGGTGGTCTCCCCCAATGAGGAGGAAATCCAATAAGGGATCTTAAGGTTAACCTTTGGTTCGCCTTTGACTGCATTACTAATGTTCTTTTGCATTTACTTAGAGGGACTTGATTCGGGATTGTTACCTTTGCATATACCTGACCACAACAGTTTGGAGAATTTCATTTCCATGCACAAGAAACTGCTTAATGACCATTACAGAGATGCAGTGAAGCATTTTCAAATAGCTCTTGACTCATCTCCGTCAGGATTAGAATCATTACTGCCGTTGATACAGGTACAAAGCATTCATGATCAAATGCACATACATGTTACAGGAGTGTTGTAATGTTCAAATTGTATGACCAGAGTTAAAATGATTTTAGATGCCAGCATTCCTCTCACATTCTTACATGTCTTTATTTTGCCAGCTTTTGCTCATGGGAGGTCAAGTTGACAAGGCACTTGATATACTTGAGAAGCAGTGCTGTACCTCTACCTCAGCTCTGCCATTTAGGTATATACCCCTTGGCTTATCATATGCATAGGATGGACGATGTTATATCTTTAATGAAAATACCAGGAAGAGTAAAGCTTAAACCCACACCAAAATTATGTGTTTACTTTTGGCTAAACTCCCTTGGGAAAGGAATGCCTTGTGAGACTATATATAGCATACCTCTATAGTCTATTTCTTTGCCATGCTTAGTTTATTGCTTAATCATGCATGACCAGTTATTTTCTGTAGAAGACCTGGTTGTTTTTTCATAAGCTCATTGAATTTGTGATAATGAGGCTGATGAGATGTATTTTGAGCTCAGATATTTGGGCTTTTCTCTGAAACTGGCAACAGAAGATGAAGTCATAGTGAAAGTGGTGATATGTTTTTTTGGCCTGCTATCAATGGCTTTTTCTACATTCTTCTTATATGGTTGTTGAGAAATTTCTACCTTCTGTGCCTCCAGAATAATTAAGTTCATTGAGCACTTTAATGAAGGGGATTTTTCTGGTATTTCACATTTCTCCATTGCCTCCGTCCACCTCCTTTATGTTCCCCGGTATTCTGTTTTATGGGGAAATCTTTTTCCCTTAGCATTCCCTAGTTTCTGGTCAGATGCCAAGTTAAGGGGAAAAAACTGGGACAGTCGCGGACAAACACTAGCAATCATGCTACCTGAAGTTATCACTTGTGCCTTTACTTTTCTCCTGTGAAGTGCTTACTGGCATAATCTGAGTCACTTGATATGTTTGATGACTAGGAATACAACTTTGTTCAATGAAATCTGAGATCTAAAATATAACTATACAATTGAAAATTATTGATTGCGATATTTTTATTGGTTTGAATAAAGTTCTTCTCCTATTATTTCTTTTTAGCTCTCGTATTTCTGATAGAATGGTAGTTTTTGACACAAGCAGATCATGATATTCTAATTCTTCTCCCTTCGTTTTTACAATGCCACTAATCTACACACTCGTAGATTGAAGGCTATCCTCACAGAGCGGTTGAAACCAAACGATTCTCTCTTACTTGCAAGCTGTTATGAGGATGCATTAAAGAAGGACCCAACATGTTGTGAATCATTAGCAAAGCTTGTGAAGCTGCATCTAAATGGTACTTTGCTTGTTATAAATCATCATAGTGACCTTTCCCATATGATTTAGAAACCACCATAATTTCTAATTTCATCCTTCCTTCTGTTCTATGTTATACTTAGATTTCTCGACATATTGCAGGAAACTATAATGTTGAGTCTCTAGTAGGAATGATTGCTTTACACCTGGATGCTACATATGCAGAACACTACACATGGAAGGTGTTTGCTTCTTGTTTCCTTATATTATTTAGCTATGAGGAAGATTGTGTATCTACATGCTTAAATGGTAACGAAGATGAGCTTAGAAAAAACGTTAGATCTTTCCGAAGCAGCAATCCAAAAGTATTTGCAGATAGGTGTTGGAGGGTGCGAAGTAGGTGGTGGAAAACCAGACATTTTGGATCGAAGAATCTTAAATCAGAAGTTCAAGCTGGTATTTCTTCTAATGCCTATGAATCTCCAATTTTTCTTTAAATTGAGATTTCTAATTTAAGTTCATTATGCAATGTAACATCTCACAATTTTTTTTATATACAAGACATGCTAATTTGTTGTCTCCAATTTTGCTATTATGGTGCAGGTGATTTGCAGTTGTTGACGTACAAAGCTGCGTGTGCATCGTATATATATGGACAAGAGTTCCCTTATGTTGTGGAGGCTTATTCTCATTTAGAAAACCAAAATGAGAAGGATCTGTTGAGCTTTTTGGATAATCACAGGCACAACTCATGTGGGTTTTATAAAGATTTTTGACGTAAAGGTACATAGTAAAAGGCAATTAACAGTCTGTAAGTGAACTGAGAGGAAACAATAGAATGGCAATTAACACCTGTCCAAAGAACCTGACATGGTGATTCCCAGTCCTACCGTGGGCTATTGATATGGACGTCATGGGATGCAATGAATGTTCTTTTCATCATTTTTCTTTTTGAATGAAACTTTTGAATATAGATTTTAGATGTTCGCCCTCAAGTAAAAAATATGAGAATTTTTTTCCCTTAAATTTCAACATCAAATAGATGCTCTTTTAATCATTTTTTGGATGCCTTGCGTTTATTAAAAATATTATAGCAATTAATTGTAGAACTTTACTGTAAGTCTATTTTTTTCACATTGGTATTATTGTGAAATGGTGGGTGGCCACAATTAATTACCTTTAAAGTTTAAATAGGGAGTGCTCTCTCTCTCTCTCGTTCTTTCTCATGTGGTGTTTTTTTATTCTAGCATTCAAGTTTCGGTGAGCTTTGGTCTTTGAAGCTTCGACAAGGATTGGACTGTACATTCTCTATATAGTCTCTCTTTATTTTATTTTTTGACAATTTTAAACTGAAAAAAATATTGTAATTAAGATTAAAAGCAACCCTTATGATTTCTTTTTCTTTCCTCCTTTTAAAACTCTGAATCAATCTTATTTGGTTTTTTTAAAAAAAAAATTGCGGGTCGACTTTGTTGCTTTCAGTTGTTATATTCATATGTACGTAACTTGATGAACATCTATATTATCCCATGAATGTGTAGTGTGAGAGAGTTAGGGTGAGATACCGAAAGGCTTTTTCTTGTTAAAAAAGGGTTGAAGGGCAATTTTAACAATAGAGCTTTTCATCCTAAGAGATTTCCATGATTAAGTTTTAAAAGATTCAAAAGTAGACTCAATCTTTTTAAAATGATGCAATTTTAACAACTATGTTAAATTTGCTCAAACATCCATCATAAAATTGGAGGGAGAACGAGTGAGTTTTACATAAAAAAAAAAGATATAGACATTCAAGCTAATTTAGCGGGTTGTCAAAGTTCTATCATTTTTAAAATATTGTGTCTAATTTTATGTCATTTAAAATTTAATTGTATTAGATACTCATGACGAAATACTTCATTACTAAAATTGTGTAACCTTTAAAAAAAATATAGTATTTTAGTTTAAGTCTTATAGTGGGTTTGGTTGCTCTTAAAATATGTATTACAACATTTAATAGAATTTTTTTATTCACGTATTTGCACAACATAAAAGCACTTAAAATAATTTAATTAAAAAATTATAAAAATGTTTACATATTATCCATTAATAACTCTTATATTAAAAGTAAAATTTACATACAAGAGTTGTTATATTTATTTGATCTTATTTATAAGGACTTCCAACATGTTTTGTTAGAATTAAGAAAAACATTAAATATCATTAACTTGATTTTACTACCAGAAAAATGTTATTTAGCGACGGAAAAATTTATCGCTAAATGGCTATTTTTCATCAGAAAATTTATATTTAGCGATGGAAAATAGTAACCACCCTCGTTTTAGCGATGAAAAATAATCATTTTTCCGTCGCTAAATGACATTTTTTTTATAGTTTTAAATTTAATAAATTTTTAACTTTAGATTTTTTATAGGCACAAATATTCTTCTGTTAAAGACAAAATTGCCCAAGACATTGTCAAACCTAAACATAAACATATTTTCTAATAGGATTTAAACTTTGATTTATTATGATACAAGGAACTCTTTCATTAGATCGAACTGACATTAGTAGTTCATTTATCTTCTTGGTGGTGAAGGAGTGATGATGAAAGTCCTTCACTTCAGAATTTTATAATGTGTCCGTTTGAAAAAGAGGTAGAGAAAACTTTTACGTAAGTTGAAGTAAATATGTGGATGAAATTATCTTATTTTATAAAAAAATATTGTTAAACATATATTTAAGTTTAAAAATGTTGTTTTAAATAAGTTCAATATCGTATATTCGCTCAAGCTTGGAGTGGCGGTCTCAAAAAGCAACGATGTTGGATTCTTGGATTTAAAAGTGACAAGATGCTAAAAGTACTTCCTCTCAATCTCCATACGGCTGTTTTGGGTGAAGGCTTCAATTTTTTAAAAGAACTTGGCTACTGACTTTGGAATTATATGAAAAGCACTCCCTGACAATAAAAGCAGCATAAGACTATGTTTGGTTTGATGGAGGGGGAAGGGAAGGGATGGATAAGAGGGGATGAAAAGGGATAGAATGGCATAAAGTTACTTCGTTTGGTTTAGTTAGAGAGGAAGGAAGGAAGAGGACTTTTAATGATCTTTTGTTTGGTTCAAGAGGAAAAGGGAGGGAAGTTAATGGTCAATTTACCATTTTACTTTTATATGTTGATTTATATTTATTTACTTATACAATTTAAATTAAAATATAGAATTTAAAAAAAAAAAAAGCAGCATAATGCTAAAAGTACAGAATTAAAAAAACAGTTGGCGCTTCTATATATACCTATCCATTCTGACCAGAGTCCCCACCAAACCATTAACTCACTCAAATCTTTTGAACTGGCAAGCTCCTGTGCCTTCTCCTTCTCCCTCTCTTTCTCCTTCTCGCTTCATGTCCATCTCTCTTCTCGCAGAATCATGTCTATTTTCATATGCCTGATCTTCCTTCTCGCTACATCACTTACAATATCCCAAACTCCCTCTCTTCCTTCCTCATTCTCCAACAGTCATGGACTCGAATCATGCCATGCATCTCTGGAAAATGCCAAACAAGTGTTGAACGAGATCCTGCGAAGACATCAGTTGCTTGGAATGCAAAACATGTCTGTAGGCCTCGGCCCCGGAGGGCCAAATCCTCACCATCACTAGTCTCCCAAACAGGTTATTTGAGAAAGAATAGAAGAAAGAAGCAAGCTGAGAGTCACGGATTCAGATCAGATGGCAGAAATTCAACTGTTTTAGCATGAGGATAAGAAAAAGGCCCACGCAATTCAATCTTTATGTTGTGCTGTTTATGTTACTACCATTGCATATCTGTGTGCTGTTTCTTAATCTACATATAACAGTGTAGCCTGGTAAGAAGCAAAATCGAGAAAGGGTAGTAGTGCTTCTGCATGCGGGCTATATATAGTTCATCTCAGAATCACAGACATAAATGGCACCACAATGAGATTATATATGTGTGCCCTTCTCTCATCTTCATGCTAATAAAAGAATTGTGTATCTGCAGTATGGAAAAGAACGTGTGATAGATCCCTATTTTATATGGAATAAAATGTCTTTAACATTAAGGCTTTAGTGCCTTATTTGAGCTCAAATATATTAATTAAAGGTTAATTGTGCTAAAGAGTGATTATATGAATCAGTTACTAATCGCTTATCATTAAATATCACTAAAGGCCACTCTGAATTAAAAGCTGACAAGGACCAGAGGAATGGTGATAAAATTAGTTGGGATGGAAGCGAGCGGAAGTGAGGCGGAGGGCAATAACCAAGTTCTTTTTTTTCTGACTTCTGCTTGAACACACTCTCGACACATCTTCTCTCTTCTACCAAAAACTTCATACCCTGCCTCTCTCTCACTACCAGATTGAGCTATCTTCACTTCACCATCAGATTCGATTTTTCCCATCTCATTCTCACTCTCTCGCGCCTCATATCCCTCTCTCACGCTTCGATCGCTCTTCGGTTCTTGCCATGACAGAGTCCAGATCTACGCTTGTTGCTGCTGCTGTCTTTACCATGTCCGACTGAGTATGACCGAGCCAGAGCTTTGTTCTGCCAGGGAGTTTATTGTTCTCCATGAGTCACCTTTTTTTATTCAATTTATGAACTGATGATGTATTGTATTAGAACAGATTTAAGATTAGATTCAGATTTGTTACATTGTGTTTAATCGGATTTACATACTCAGATGATAAACTTATCGTTACAGAGGAATATTATTCTAATCATCAGGGTGGATGAGATTTTGATTGATTAATTATGAATAATTCATGAGAAATGTCAGTTGATGTTATTTTTGAAAGCGGTGGTGGTCTGATTTCTCTGTTAAATTAGCGTGAGAAAATTTCTGGTTGGAGACATAAGTGAACTCATATAATTGGAAAGGCAGTGACGGCTGAGTTTAAAATTCAGGGAGCATTTTTACTGTCAATTCACTTTCTTATTTTCATTTCACCGTACTCCAATTTAATTGGTAAGAAAGTCAAAATAAATAATAGTTACGTAATGAAGTAGATTCATATTAGAATGACAAAACCAATTTCCTTCAAGTTTGTGAATTAATTTACTGATTAAATACTTAGAAACACTTAGACTTCCTAAAAATTGACCTTAAGTTTGCACCACTATTTGTACAATTTAAAGTATTAAATTTGACCTTTGAACAACAAGATATATTAATGTAGATCTGTATAAGAAGAAAAACCCAGGTACAGTGTAATGATCCCATATTTAGCTGTGTGGTTTCTTTCTTTATTCAGGCAGAGGTTTTTTAATCTCTCCAGTGTACTTCTTTGTATCATTTTCGTACGAGTATTTAATATTTACTATTTACAATGAAACTTTAGAAGGCTGTCTTGCTATTTCTTATACATACAAGGATCTTGCCTAATCCACTGTCTTGCCTGAGGGGTACTGAACCTACTTTGATCCTAAGACCTTTTGGTTTCACAGAAGCATTTTCTCAATCAGTCGGTAGACGCCAAGGGGAGTTATTGTAACTTTCTTTTATGCAATGTCAAGCAAGATGGCTATTAATAGGAATGGACTAGCCATATGGTTTAGCATCTTTCATATACATAAGTTCTAACGAGCAAAATAAGTGGAAGTGCTCCACTTGAGCAAAATACTCAGGTCATGACAGTTTAAATCAAATTCTTTGAACTCTCAAAAGCCAATTCCGACAAAATGAGGTTTTGTCCACTTGTTCTCATGGCAGAGGAAGGGGTCAGATTCTTAAACACACGAGAGCATATTCCAAAACCGGAGACTTGAAAAGGATGAATAACTACTTTAACAGAAATACATGTGGATGCGGCTAGAATTGGAATTCAGATTACTCTGCTTAAACAACCAGCTAGGGGAGACAGAAGGTGTCTTATCTGATCAAATTCACTCTCACATTACCTCATTTCTTTTCTTCCTCGTCCAACTAATAAAGTGTCTTTGTGATGTTATTACTCGTAACCAACAAAAAAAGAAAGATCATTTTTGAACATCTATGTCGTTGTCCTATTCTGCAGAAAGATTTCATGACACGCTCATATAATCTCCAAAATGCAAATTGCAAGTTGCTACAGTTGCAGCATAATATATTTCATGTGGAGTATATATTTTGTTCAACGACGAATCAGGAACCCTCTTGCATGCTTTAGGTGAATATATCATATTGGAAAACCTTCATATCTGAACTGAACTTAAGTGGAAAGAAAATGAAAAGAAGTTAAGTGGAGAGAGTCGCCTCTCACTGAAACGCTTCTATATATATACGTAGCAATTCTGAACATTTAGTTACTCAAATAGATCTCAAGCAATATAAACGAGAAGCACACTCTCTTTCTTTTCCTTCTCCCCTTCTCGCTCCATGTCTATCTCTCTTCTCGTAGACTCATGGCCATTTTTCTCCTGTGCCTTTCCCTTCTTGCTTCCTTAGTTCCAAGCTCCCTCTCTTCCTCCCTCATCCTGCAACAGTAGCCATGGACGGCTCAAATCACACCATGTCAAACACTTGCTTGGAACACGACTCCTCACATCATTGATCTCTCCAACCACAGCAGCAAGAAGAAGAAGAAAAGTAAGCAAGTTACGTGTATTTTCATTAAAAAAAACCTAATTAACCGAATTGTTTCAGTTCGGTTTTTGAAAACTGGAACATTAGCCCCACTTTTGTTCATTCATAAAAAATAAAATCATGCTAAGACAAAAATCAAAATCAAACTTTATGTCCCAACTTAGAAACAAAATATCCAATAAGTCTCAGTCTCAATTACTTGCCTTCGTAGAACTTATCAATAATAAGTGGAAGAGGTACATTTCCAATGAGATCCCAAACAAATAATGATAATGATGATAAAAAGTAACTTTTTTTGGCAAATTTTTAGGAAAGGGGTTGGGTTCACCCACGATCCAAGGGCATGACATCTAATTGAATAAAGCTTTTGGATGGTAGAAGCGTGAGTGAGATAAAAATTTGAATTATGTTTGCAAATGAATTATTGAAGGACATAAAGTTTAAATAGAAATTGAGTTTTATTTAAATTTACATATTATTGTTTTGGTTATTATTACATTACTATGTAATCAAATTAAATGTGAAGATTAACTGTATTTCAGCAACTTGAGATTTGGGATATGGATTGTTGTAGTATTGTACTTCTGCTCTGGCGTAATGTAACCACTTTCCACTTACTATGTATACTTGTTATGTTTGTGAGTGATTTTGAATTTATTGTCGTAAAAATTTTATTGTTTGCTAAACCTTGTATTATTAATGTTAAAAATGCATTGTGAAATTTGAAGTCAAATAGATAATATGTTATAATGGTAATGTTTGCAAATGCCTCTTGATATATATTATTGTGGTCTTGAGCATCAAATTATTGATTGGAAATTGTTGTTAGATATTCATGTGTGTGTATACATGTGTTGATGATAAATTGTGGATATTTCATGATGGAACTCTAGATAAAAAGCAACTAGATGAAGAGAATATGGAAGATGACCCCAAATATGGAAGATGACCCCAAAATTAGTTGGCTTCATGTAGGGGGGGAAATGGGCCCCCAAGAGGTGAGCCCAGTTTAAAGTTCAAAGTTTAAAGCTTTAGAAAGCGCAAAATGTGTTAACAAAAAAAAAAAAAGAAAGCGCGAAATGAAAAGTTTTAGGGGAGAGAGAGGAGGAGGAAAAACACCACGAAAGTGCGAAGGGTTCATACTTCACGGAACTTCAGCCACAGATAATCAATTTCCACGGGGACCAAATTGTGACTATCTTCAACTCTCTCTCTCTCTCTCTCTACTTCCCGGTTTTTTT
>JANTPZ010007212.1:0-11385 GCA_025593235.1 Vachellia pachyceras | reverse complement strand
TATTTAAAAATTCAATAATTCATAAATAAAAAAATAAATAAAATAGAATAAATTTAAAATATTAAATATATAAATATATTTTAAATATATTAATTATTATAATTATATTAATTATTAATAATATATATAATATTTATATATATATATATTAGGGGAGATAGGGACGGTACGCACATACTGAGATGGGGATGTAAACCGGTTCCATAACAACCACAGGTTCAGGCAGAGGGCGATTTGGGGATGGCATGCCCATGCCCCATTGATGATTGGTGGGTCCCAGAGAAGACAGCTATCCGCTAAGGACAGGTGTATCTGGTTTGTAGTTACAGCTACATGGGTAAATCACGTTGGTCCCGTTTCACAGTTTTATGGAGAGTGGGTCCGTTTGGCAAAGCGGTGCAGAAGTACTCATGGGCTTATTCATATAAATCGAGACAAATATATGGAGGAGATTATCTTGTTTTACGGAAAAACACTGTTGAACGTGTTTTTAGGGTGTTTGACCGCTTTGCCAAACACCCCAGTATTTCATTATTGTGGTGTTTGGGAAAGCTTCTCAACACCCCAAAAGTATATTCAACAATATTTTTTCATAAAATGAGATAATCTCCTTCATATATTTACCTCATAAATAGTAAAAGTACTTTTCTACCATTTTACCAAACGGATGCATTATTATTATTATTATTATTATTTTGCCTATTTCAATTATTTTATCTTGTCCTTCTAGATTCTTGCCTCCCTGCTTCCCAATCACACATTAAACATCCAACGGTTGGGATTAGCCGGATCATATCACTTTGCCTTCTGTGTTCCTCTCTCTCTCAGTTTTTTTTTTCATTTATATCACGTTTAAGTGTGCATTTAAAAATCTGTTAGGGAAGTTGAAAAAAAAATCTGTTAGAAAAATGATTTCATATAAATTGTAGTAAATATTTAAAAGAAATTTTATCTAGATTTATGCAAATATGATTGCTAAACATGCATTGATTTATAATTTTTTGTGTATTTTGAAAAAAGAGAATTCCGCCTATAATTCCATCATGCAAATATTTCATTACTGGTCAATGGGATAAAATAACAAGAGAGAATTGAAATTATTCTTTGGTTACAAATATTTTGTCCTTTTTTATTTAATTTGATCCATTTTGAATGAAACCTCTTTCCAAAATCTTAAAACACTTCATGCAAATAAACTGGGCAATTTAATAATCAAGGCGCACAAACATCATAGTGCTTGTTTAAGAACATCGTTCCCAAAACGGTACGTGTAATCTAAGATAAAACTATATTGAAATCTGTAAAAACCATCTTGAAATCCATAAAATCACCTCGGAAGTTGTAAACTCTTTTCTCAGTGGATTCCCAAACACACACATAATTTAAATTTAAATAGACTGTAGGTTTGTTAAACGAAACGTTTAGAAAAGCCAAACGCATGTTTAATAGTGTTTTTTTTGTAAAACGAGTTAATCAACTTCATATATTTACTTCGACTTACATAAAAACACTTCTCTACCATATTTTTAAATTGGCACTTCTCTACCATTTATCGCGTACGATAAATATGAAAGAGAAAAAAGGGCAGAATGTCTGAAAAGGAAAATTAGGCGCCATCCATCGAATATAAAATACAGTAGCCGTGTCGTGTAAAACACAAAGATATATCAAGCGCTACTAACCATATTTAACAAAAGGTAGGATTTATTTTTTAAAAAATATTTTCGATTTACCATAGAAGTTGATTAGGTAATATAAAGATATACCAGAATGTAATCTATTAATATATTGTCAAGTTCTAGATTGATATCCAGATCAAAAAAAGGTTTGAGGTTGATATTTAAAAAAAAAGTTTGGAAAGTGACGGTATAAAGTACTATTGTACCAGTGTATTTTTTCATAGTAAAATAATAATAAAAAATAGAAAAAAAAACCTTTTATATACTTATTTTTTATCATATATTGTTGATTTTGTTACTCTCAGTATTAATATTTTAATTGATAAAAAGTATTAATATTTTTAAAATTTATTTATTCTCATTCAAGTCCTCTTGTAACAAAACTTTCCTCAGCACCTGGCACCATTCATGTGAACTGAGCGGACGATAACCGTACAACGATACACGTCGTTAACTGCCCGGACTTGGACAGCTGGGGAGCACCCTTGTTGCCCGAACTGCCCTTGGACCACCTTTTATTGGAAAGCATACATAGGCTCTGTTTGTTTTACCCGTTTTGCCAACGGGTGCGCTTACCGAGACACTTTTCCTCTCACATAAACTACCTTGGAATCTGTGTCCGTTTTCCCAACGGGCTATTCAAACGGAGCCATAATTATACATATACGGTGTACACATTTGGATTAGAGACAACAATTATTTTCTAACGTTATTTATAATTTATAAAACAATTTATCTCTTAATTTTTGAATGGTAATACAAACAGGTATAATGAGGATTTCCCATTTCGTTTTTTTCTTTAATTAATATCATAATTATCACCATAAAATATAAATGTGTTACAGCTGTTTAGAATATGGCTCGCCTTTGCAGTATCTAAATTTTTAAACTTATTTTAATTCAATTTTCCATGTTGCCACTTGCCAGTGGGTGTTTCTAATTGGTCGGTGTCTGTGGCCGGCCGTTCTTTGGTAAAATGTGAAAATCCAAAAGTAACCTCTGCCCATATACATGAGCAACACGTGCTTATTAAAATATTATTTCCCACAACTGAGTTTTTACTTTATGTAAGTGAACTTCTATAAAAATGTAAAAAAAATCAAAATATAAATGTAAGTGAACTTTTACAATTTTCGGAAGTCCCTGTGAATTTTAAAATTAACCCTATCTCATTCTACAGTAATATTCCTAAGTATTATTCTTCTCTTGTTGGTATTATCTCTGTGTTCTTACTTGTTACCTACTCTAATTCCAGTCTCCCATGGCCCATGAACCTGCATTCCCCCGCAAGCCTTTAATCCGTGCTTGGATTTACATATGTGCCCTTACTTTGGATCCAATCTATCTACAGCAGGAGAGCATCTGCCTTTTTCTGTTGCTCCAATAGGGAAAAGTGAAAACATTGCCGATGGGTGTTTGGTAGAGTTGGTAAGGGTTATTATTAACATTCCTCAGGGCGAGGGTTCAAACCCTGGGGAGTGACAGCAGCGATAATTAACGCAACCTCAAAGAGGTTATCCCATCGGTACCTCGCTACCACCGTAAGGTCTCCTCGCGGAGGATCCGAATTAGTCTGGGGCGGGCAATGAAACCAGGATATCGGATGGTTTATACAAAA
Source organism: Vachellia pachyceras (assembly GCA_025593235.1). Taxonomy (NCBI): domain Eukaryota; kingdom Viridiplantae; phylum Streptophyta; class Magnoliopsida; order Fabales; family Fabaceae; genus Vachellia; species Vachellia pachyceras. Next base: position 8,088 of record JANTPZ010007212.1, on the reverse strand, counting down.
AAATAGGGAAAACATTGTATCAAAAAAATAGGGAAAACATTTTTGCTTTCTACCATGGAGGCGATCCATCCGAAATGAATTAAAATAACAAAGGAATGATGATACACTTATAGAGGGTTTGTTTAGCGGAACGTTTGAAAAAGCCAAACGCACGTTCAACATTATTTTTCCGCACAACGAGATAATTTATTTCACATATTTATCTCGACTTACGTAAAGGTACTTCTCTACCGTATTTCTAAACGGATACATAAGTGGCTGAAGATGGAAATATATCTAGTGATACGGTTGAGAAAACACATGTTGGATCTAAATGGAAGTATTAAAAATAAATGTACAATGCATGACCATCGTTAAAATAATAACGATAAAATCATCGTATTATTACATAAAAAGTGTGGTTGGTTGGTGCTGTAGTGCTCGGGAGATGAATACAATATTAATATGGTTGCAAGCAGGCAGGGGTTTGGCGGGGAGGTCAAGGAATATTCATTAAAAATGTAATATATGATTCCGAGGCTTAGATCAAACCACGCCACACACCCGTGTCCCATCTCTCAAAAACTACTTACTCTGTCTATTTTTGTCAAAGTCGTGCTTGATTCTGTAGTTATCACTTATCAACTTGCCTTATTAAAAATCATGTGAGCTACAAAAACCTAGGCGTAGGAAGACAGCAATGTCTTCCTCTCAATTTGTTGTTTCTTACCACCTACCGACGCATCATTAAACTCCCTAATTATTAAAAGATATTTTGGAATTGTGGAATGAATCAGTTTTATTTTATTGATACCCTGTCATTAGGTACAATATATATATATAAGAATCAACTCATAACATAAAATATCTTAAATTTAAATCATATTGTTGACGTGAGATACTGTTTTTTTGTATAAATGTGATGACTTCATTGATAGGCAGTGTATAAACACTTATATAAGTACTATCTAAACTTGAATACATGTCCACCTTTTTTATACATCCATCTCCACTGCTGCAAAAGAAAAAGGTTGTTATGGATTGGGGTGATATGGATGTTTGAATACCCGACCGATTAACCGGATTACTTGGAATAGGATTGAAGCCAGTTTATCTACTCCACATTTTTTTAATACAAAAGCAAGTTAAGCTTGAAAATAAAGAGTACTAGATAGGTTGACATCTTTGCCCCCCACAAAAAGATTGGTCAAGAAGAAAGTCTTCCTTGCAACATTGCAGAGTTTAGTGAAAAAGACAAGTCTGTGAGCTCAGTGCCTAAGCATCCCATACTATAATATATGCACATCTCAAAATATCCATATTGATGTGATACAACTCGACATTCCAGCCGTTATATAATAAATGACAAGTTACTTCAATTTCCCGACGTAGATGATGAGTATGTCAGTTATCCCTTAGCAGAATATCGAACGCTTCTAAAGAGTCCGATAATAATTTGATGTCCTCAAGATGAAAAGTTTGACTTATCTCCAACATAATTTGGACTGTCAACATCTCTGCCCCTGTAATTGCGACATTCCCAATCTCCTATAAAAACCCATAATCCAATGCTTCTAAACATCTCAAATGAGTCCAGTACATGCCGCCTAATCTAACTCTCGAATTGATGCATCGATATCTAAACGAATTGAACTACTCGATGGTGGCCTCCAATATATATCTTTGGCCATGCTGGTCTGGAATTTTGGTGAGTTGGTTTCTATCATATACATCTTCCATTACACTGAGCATGCATTGTTGGAAGATTTTTTTTTACGGAATAGTCACTAAATTCAAATATATGGGTACATCTAGTTTTTCATATAATCCAATAGACATGTGCAAAATCTTCGACCACGGCCATCATCTAATTCTCGCCTGCCTCGGTTGGTGAGTTGCATTCCATGTGAGCAATTACTGAAAACCACAAGAAAATAAAGCAGTGTACATGTTATGATTAATAAATTCTCTCCACACTTCTCTCGTTCTCTTGCAGTCTCTCAAAGTATGGATGATACTCTCCCCACAAGTACAATTTAAACAGCACTCTCTTGTTATTGACAATCCTCTCCTTGCCCTAAGAGAGTTGGTAACAAGTATCTCATGAGTTGCTTGCAATGAGAAAAATTTAATCTTTCATGGAACCTACCAATGCCAAAATTTGTGTCATAACGAATTAATCATCTCATTAGTTAGTTTGGAAGGGAAGATATACGCAGATTTAACAGATAACGTATCATCATGAGAGCTTCTCCAATAAAACTCATCATCCCTATCATTGAAGGGAGGATTTATCCATAGGACAGAGTTAAGGATACGAGTAGGAAGGAAGTGCCCATTGCTCCATATTTAACAAACACTAATTGTGTTTGATAACAACTTTTTAGGGTTTAAAATGTATTTTGAACATAAAAGTTCGTTAATTTACAAACTCTTTGACAATTCATTCTTTCAAAATACATTCAGAGCAAAGAAAACTCCTTTGTAACAAAATAAATGCACTGTAAATCATATGTTTATTCAAATATAAATGTATTATACTTAAATACATTATATCAAAATACATTCTACTAAAATGCATTATCCCAATGGGTTTTTAAATGTACACGTGGATAACTGATTCCTTGCTTTGTGTCGAAGATAGAGATGAGGAAGTACTTAAAAAAGGTAAAGTGAGCTTGATTTGAAAATTTTAATAATATTAATTATCAATTTTAATTTTTAAAATATTGTGTATGTAAGAGAAAGTACACACAGACGAATGGTAATCCCGACGAGGAAAACAGCCACCGACGAGTCGCAATATTTGACCATTCCACTGAATCCATGTAGGAATTAAATAAATGAAGGTTCACTTCCACAGGAATGTAACATCAAAACCTTAAACCTATAGAAACCACAAGGTTTGTTTCACACGGTGAATTCATAAATGCATCCATTTTTAGAAATTATATTTTCAATATAATTTATACATTATAATATATGTAAGAAAGAATTTTATTTTGATCACGTAAACTTGTTTTTAAATAATATAATCTGACTAATTGTTGGTTAGCTTCCATATCAATTACGGTGCTTTATCGGCACCCTTATTTTACTTTTACGCGCGCTCTCCCTCCCTCCCTTATTTCTACTTGATTTGAAAGAGTTGTTCATTTGCTACGTTGGAATTGATTTTGGTGGAAATGGAGATGGAGATAAAAATAAAAATGAGGATGGAAATGGATATAAATATAGAAAAAGAATGAGGGGCCAAAAAATCAATTACATGGAATTGAATACAATTCCATGTGTTACATCATGGAATTCATTTCTACTTATTTTGAATTCCATTTCCAATTCCACCCCCAATTCCACCATACCAAATATAGGAAATGAATTCCATTTCCAATTCCACCATACCAAACATGACATTAAAATTTGATGTGAAGAGACTTTTTTTTTTAATTGATAAAAAGCCATAGAGTGCAAGTGTACAACCCATGAAAACGTTTACGGCTTTAAAGTGAGAAATTAAATGCATGTTGCTCAACTACACTCATATGTTGCTTATATTATCTTTATTGGAAAATTTAATTTAAATATGAAAAATTTAACATTTTAAATAGGATTTTTTGCTGACCAATTTAAAATCGTTGTTTTAAAACAACAGGAGCCCTTACAGAAATTTATTGTAACATTTATTGCTTCTCAGTCCATGTCTATGAATTGATCTTATTATACCGTTGAAATTAGAATAGTGTTTACTTTTGAAATAATTAAACACAATTTTTTTGGGTGGACTATATTATGGGTTGGTTCCCTAGAACTTATTTCGTAAATAGTAAATCAAATTGAAAGTTTACTTTCTACCGCTAATTCAAATGGTTATTATATCACCGCTTGACATCCTCTTATGAGCTGACTTTTAAGTGCATGTTTGAAAAAAACTTCTTCCCAATGGTACATGCAAACTAAGATAAAACCATCTCAAAATCTATAAAAATCATATCGAAATCCATAAATTCTTCTTAGATTCCGTAAATTATTCTCGGAATCCGTAAACTCATTTCTCCCAACAACGTATTCCCAAACAAACACTAAATAATTAGTCGGCCCGTTTGGCAACGCTTCTGGACTTCTCAAAAACCAGTTTTATATTATTTTTCGTAAAATGAGATAATCTTGTTTACAAATGGGCTGAGTATCACCAAACGCTTCAGTGGTATGTTTTCTTTTGTCCCCTAGAAAAAATTGGAGTGTCTTTATGTGATTCTGCAGACCTGTAAGAGGAAAATTACCAATCGAGGCAGAGGCAATGACAAGAATTAAGTAATGATAATTAAGCAATGATGCTGATGATGGGAATGGACTAAATGGCTTAAGAACCACAGCACAAAGTCACCGCCGCGTCAGCATTAGCTTTGAACTTTTGATTTTCCCCCTAATGCTTTTTCTTCCTGGATTCAGCTATTTTTGTAATTTACTGATAACGTGTTGCATGTTATTTCATGGCATGTATCCAATTCAGGCACGTTTAATTTCTACATTTTAAATTAAAGGAAAAATATTTCAGTTAGATTTAGGACTTAACGGTTGGGAGACTGTTGAACTAATAATAAAAATTACGCACTCCTCGTGCATTTAGCTTACATTATTTTTTGTTGGCCATCAGTATTTAATTTAGCTTCAATTCCCCTTCATACTCCCAACAATTTTTTCATATTTAACTTTGGCCTAAATAGTTTTTCTTTGTTGTCTCTAGCAAACTGGCCGTGGTTCATCAAACCTGTCGGCAAAAAAAAAACTCAGTGTGCAAACGTGTTTGGAGTTATTATATATTTTAAAAAATAACTATGTTTAAAACTTGTACCAAAAGAAGATTAATTAAAGCGAGGAATGACTGGTAAAACACACTTGCTTGGGCGCTTTGCTCGTGGAAGACGTCGCTATAAAAGTGGGGTTCACTTTGACAGGTATGAAATTGTTGCAGCAATCAATGTTTATATATTAATCAATTAAATAATAATTAAAACTTAATTTAATCCAATCAAGATCATCAGATCATGCATCATTTTCCATCCAATCCTTCATAGCCTTTGCTTCATATTCACACCAGCAGTGAACAGGTAGTGATGCATTTAATAATCATGGATATGGGTAGTCCCACGTCAAGACTTTTCACGAGTTTGCTGGAATAAATAGTCGTCATGTATGAAATAATTAAAAGTTTAATTTAGCTGTGTGCAATCAACGAGTTTTAAGTGGCATTTGGATTGGATTTTCCTCCTAACCATGTATTATATTATTCATTTCATGGTGCTTTTCATCATAGATGAGGCTTATGTTGAGACTCAGTTCTGGACTGCTGGCTACCTAATTCATGGAAATGTGGTTATGGAAAGGAGGAATGCATGCAGGTGTCAAAAAAAGTTGGGAAGGACACGATGTTGTTCATGTTGAATTGAGGATGGAGGAGGGAAGAGGGAAGTGAACAGCGGTGAGGCTACAACGTTAACCCAGGGACAAGGCTCGGACAAAACCTGGGTTTGGTGGGCGGCGCTTACCCATACCTTACCCGACGCCTGCCTCTTCCTCTGCCTCCTTCTCGATCCGTCAATTTAGGGTTTGTCTGCAAGTCCTTTTTAGAATAATTTTTATAGATTCCGAGATAAAATCTAAGTTTTGAATAATAGATTTTACAGATTTCAATGTAAAACTTAGGTTTTAAAATATTGTGTTTGGGAAGTTATTGGCTTTTACGGAGTTCGAGTCGAAAAGTACGTAGGAAAGAGAAAATTTATTTAGGTGTACTTATGGATCCCTCAATTTAATTGCTTCTGTGTCCCCCGCACCCCCTCCCAACCTCCTGTCTTGCCTATCTCCAACACACCACTCCTGCTTAATCAACTGCTTTGTATATATATATCATCTTACCCTACACACGCACATCACCATTCGTTTTCATTTGCATCCATTAAATAAATTAGTCACACTAGTTATTTGCAACATCTCCCGATAATACTGTGGTTAACTGTATGAAGTGGAACCGCACGCCTTTTGCTGAAAATCACCTTCGTATGTGCAGTCAATAACGACATTTAAAGAAAACACTACAGATTTAAGAGACATGGATTGAGATCCTCAATCATTCAGTTCGTATGTTAAACTTATTAGAGCGAGAGTAAAAGATATACTAAACCTAGGTCGGTTAGCTATTTGTGGTGGTTGGGTTTAGCCTGTTTGTTGAATATGATTAATATATCTTACCTACTTATTACATTGAGGCCATCTCGTGTTTAATTAGACCAAATCTACCCTCCTCAAAGTCAGTTTTGGAATGAGATTTCAAGAAAATTATTCCATATGAATCGTATAAAACAAGTAAGAGGTATCTTTCGCATGTGAATGTATAGCCAGTACGATGACAAATAATAATATCTGATTAAGAATGTTCTCCAACTGTTATTTATATAGTAGTATACTTGTAATCAAATTAAATAGATAAAAGATTGGCTGAAATTGATCGAAAACAATGAATATGGGAAAAAAAAAATTAAACCTCACTATCTAATTATATTGCATCTGTATTTACGAGGAACGAGTGTGTGAGAATAGGGAAGGAGCAAACAAGGTGCTTATTTGAAAAAGCTTTTTTACTTCACATAATCACATTCAACAGTGTTTTTCCGTAAAACGAGATAATCTCATCCACATATTTACCTCAACTTACCTAAAAGTACTTCTCTACCGTACTCCCAAACAGACACAAAAACTGATTGTTAGAGATAGGGTCCCACTACGTGGAATTAATTAGCAAGGCGGCAATATACGTTCTTATCCCAAACATAAGTACTTCCCATCATCACTTCACCAAAATTAGAGAAGAGCGGTAAACTTATAATTTTCCTTAAATTGAAAAAATCAACTATGCACCTTTTCAAAAGAGTTCCATGCAAGTTTCCTCTCTTTCTCCCGGTGGATATGGGTAAAATTTTTTTTTAAAAAAATGGTAATTAACAGCTCTCCGTATAATTCAAATTGTACTGGAAAAAAAATCCGACATGTGGTATGAATAACAGAATCAAGAATTTTGTTAGGAGACACTGTATATGTATTTTGGATGCGAGGAAGCTCATGTTTGATTTGAAATACGTTTTTGTCAAAAAGTCAAGTGTGGGGCCCCTACGTATCTTTCATGCCTCGCCGGGACCAGAAAGAAGGAAGTACACGTGGCAGTGAGAACAAGCAAAAGAAAAGTGGCAATAATTAATATGGGAAGTCGCGAGAAGGATCATGAGACTTATTAGCGGGTCTGACTCCAACCTTAATTAAATGCTCCATATTTAATTTCCAATTTGGGTAACCTCCCAAATCCTCACTCACTTTTCCACACACCCTCTCAACGGCCTATACCCGGTGCCTCAGATTCATATTCATCCCCCTTTTTAAAAGTTCCGTCTCAACAATTAAATCTCAGATTCATATTCATCCCCCTTTTTAAAAGTTCCGTCTCAACAATTAAAATATATAATGATCCGTTTGAAAACGGGATAGAAAAGCATTTTTATGTAAGTCAAGGTAAATATATGAAAGAGATTATCTCGTTTTACGGAAAAATATCATTGAACGTGCTTTTGGGGAGTAAATAAAATTTTCCAAACAAGCACAATACTACCTCTGCTCATTTATTCCCGAACACTTGGATTCTAAAAGATATGAATTTATTATGAAACACTTATATTAGTTGAATTTTTTTAAAAGATTAAAGGATCTAAATAAATCACATAACTTTTTTTTCAAGGAAAATAAATCATTTAAATTAAACATATATTCCGAAACATTTATATATGTCGTTAAATTATATATCAATTTACAAGTTAGGCAAATTAGTTTAAAAAAATAGTAAATATATTTGTTAGTTACTTTTCTTAATCTTCTAAAAACGGTCAACTGACTTTGATGTTAACGATTGATATGAGTTTATCCTTTTTATATCAGGCTTAATAACATTTTTGGTCTCCCAAATTAGATAATTTTAGTTTTGATCTCTTAGGTTTCAAACCATGTTGTAGTCTTTGTATTTTCTATATAAGAACTTGGATATCTATCGTGATTAAATATATGGAT
>JANTPZ010007211.1:0-10460 GCA_025593235.1 Vachellia pachyceras | reverse complement strand
CTTTTAAAGTCTAGAACTAGTGACTCAAGTGGAATTTTAACTTTTTTCGAGTTACTATTCACACTTGGTAACTTTGAAGTTTTGGCAAATTTTAAACAGAAGATCATAATTAATTCTAAAAAAATCAAAATCAAGTAGTTCAAGTCTCCATTTAAAGCTCAAATACTCCTTCACATGGAAACAATATTAAACAGACCATATCCATGCTTAAACTGTATGAAAAAGTTTGTGAATATTCACTATTCATATGATCATTTTTCAGTTTTTTAGATTTTATCTCTAAATTTAAAAAACAAAACTTTCATGGTACACATCCAAATTAACCAAACTATAACTGAAAATTTCGTAATTTTCAATATCATTTAACCTGTTTTTCTCCCACCTCAACTTAAAGGGTTTATAATTTGTTTTCCCAGCGTATATAAACAAGTCATATTAGCTCCGTAAATATTTTAAAAAAAAACAATAACCAACTTATCTAGCTGTTGTTGCAAGTGCAGTCTCTTATTGTAAACCCTAATAATGGGTACGTTTGGTAAAGTGGTGGAGAAGTGCTTTTACACAAGTCGAGGTAAATATGTGAATCAAATTATCTCGTTTTGCGAAAAAATACTGTTGAATGTGCTTTTGAGGGTGGCAAACGTGTTGCCAAACGGTGCAAATGTTGTTTGGCTGAACTTTTGAAGTGAAAAGGGGAAACGTAGAACAGAGATTCCAACTCTTAAGTATTTCTTCCATCATTCCGTTCGTATTTGAATCTTGATTCTAGCTAGCCCACATGGGAATGGCAATTCATGTGATAGAGGAGTATAGGATTATTGTATATGAGTCAGGTCAAGTCGGTTCATAACAACCCGATGCGAAGGCCGAAGTATTATTTGGACCTAGTCAATGCTCAAATGTTGTTCAAGCTGGGCCAACCCGGATAAACATTTTAAATATACAAAAAAATTATTCATAAAATATTTACCATTATTTAGATATCAAATTAATATTGAGAGTAAAAGAAATTATTTTTTAGACTATAACTACTACTACCACTATAGAGTTATTCATCATATCCTAACTCATATTCGTTGTTTATGCGGAAAAGCGAATGTGCGGAAATTAAATAGAATGATATTGGTAACATGAGTAATTAAATGGTAGTGAAATGGAAAATCAACAAAAATTTGAGACATCCACTTTGTCATCACCAAAAATTATATCTTGAGGATTACTTAAATGTGAAGATACAAATTTTCCTAACATCATTTCACAACGCACACCTAACACATCTAAAGAGCCACGTTAATAAAGTAGTTGTTGGGATTGGAGGACTCAACGGAAAATGAAAATTTCCAATCCTGTCTTGGATCTTTCGAAAGCATTCAAATTATGTAGTTAGAAGTATGCATTTCTTGGACTCGGTTAGATGCTCGAATGTTTCTTTTCTTGTTCGATTTTGAGAAACCGACAACTACGATTAGCTCTCTCTACTAGTATCCACACAAATATCAGTTTTCTCAACGTCTGATTTTAGGATCAATTCTCTAATCTCGTTTCTCTCTCTCGGTGTCTCTCTCTTGTCGTTTTCTGATGTAATTTTGGAAGGCTCTGACAACCTATTTATAAATAGTTAGAGCTTATCCTTTTGAATTTCAAAATCTATCTTTATTAATTTCAAAATTCAAATCATATCATATCAATTAACATTTCGTTTCTTTATTATTTTTTCGATTAATAATTTCCTTTTTATTGATAAAAGAAATTTAAAGTGGGTTTAATTTAAATATGTCCAACAAATTTAATTAACCCATTTATTTAATTCAGATCAGGAGCAACGAGGTTAGATTTTAATCTATCTTCATAAATTAAAACCAAAATATAATATTAAGATTTGATCTATCCTTATGAATCAAATCCAAAATTTAATCTATCTTCTAAATCAAATCAAAGATTTAATCTATCATCATAAATTAAATCCAAGATATTACATCTTTATCATATATATGATACACACACAGAGATATATATGTAATATATATACACGAAATATATATATATATATGAATATACTTTATATATCTGTCCACCTTGGAATATTTACTAAATTTAGACATACTTTATATTAAATGAATCTAGACATCTTATCTTGTATTGGGTCATTTATGTGCAACCTTGTAGGTTTATACAAAGTTGACAATGGGCCAATGACTATACTAGCTCACAAGTCACAAGCGGCTTTTAGCAAGACATCATGATCTGACTAAGCCACAAAATGTAAACTTAGATCGTTGGTTAGCCTTAAAAATAGATCAGGAATATTAATTGTGATTTCCAACGATTGTATAGCGACAACCCCAGGGTCGTTCTCTCTGGAAGCGACTTGTGCACCAAAAATTCTCAGCTTGCGATAATGCTTGTGATGCAAATGCAACCAGTTTTTTTTTTTATAAAACTATGCTATGTACCCAAACTAATAATAAAATAAAACTTGTTTCAGTATTTTCTCGGTGAAAGAGAGATTAAAGTAGCTTTGAATATGAAAAGGGTATGTGGTATGGAATCCTCTTGAAAACAAATTGCGCCATTAGTTCGCAAAGGATTAGGGAAAAGCATCGACTTTCGCACTAAATTTCGTAATTAAAAACCCCAACAACTTGCCAAGTCAGAAATCTCAAGAAATGAATTCCATTTCAAGAAATCCTTTAAGAACACTTAGGGCTTGTTTGGCAACCCAATCTAAAACCTAGGTTTGGTTTCAAAACCTAGGTTTTACCTCAAAATTGAGGTTTTGTCCAAGCAAAATTTTTTTTCCCAAAAGTTATTTTGGTTACAAAACCTCAGTTTGAAACCTAAGTTTCCTCTTTCCTCTTTCCTACTTTTTCTTTCTTTCTCTTTCGTACATTCCTCTTTCCTACCCACTTTTTTGCATCGAAATCCGTAAAAGCTAATAACTTCCCAAACATAAATCACTTTTCAAAACCTAGGTTTTGCCTTGAAATTTGTAAAAGCTATTTTTCAAAATTTATTCTCCAAAACCTATGTTTTACCTCAGAATCTGTAAAAGTCAACCTCACATCCAAACAAGCTCTTGGTGTGTGTACGGAAATCGCAAAGTGACAAAAGCAACTCCATACATTGTTGACTCTAAAACCAAGCACAATTAGGATGATAAAAGAGAACAACAAGACTTCATTGAATAAGCAAAATGAACTCCATTCTACTTTGTTAATCACAAAACAACTCAATGCATAGTAATCCAAGTTTGGCTCAACCGAGACCAAGTATCTACACACAAATTACAAAGTCCAACTCGGAATCCAAGTAATTTATAATGTAAATACAGATTGAAAGCAAACACTCCCCTTTCGATACTTTGAACTTCAGCTCACTTCATCTTCAAGAGGATGGAGATGCTCAGCTTCTCATAGATGGTGGAATTGAGCTACGGATGGATGATTGAGGCATGATAGAATGACAGATGGTGATGAAAAATGGGATAGATGGATTGTGTGTGTGTGAGGTGAAGGATGTGTGTGATTTCTCTCTCTCTTTCTCCTCTCAGCAGCCTCCTCTAGCCCTCTCTTTCGAAATTACCCTAAATGGAATGAATAAACCGCTCTGGATCAGATCTCTCAAGTTGTGTAGGGTTATTTTCCATATGAAGTAAAATTCTGGTGTTAATGCGCGATATTCACCGCGACGAACCTCTCCCGAGAGTTCATGCCTAATGATAGAACTTTGGCCGCGGAGAAATTTGGATTGCACCGCGGCGAACTTCTCCAAAGCTGTATTTCTTGTCTTTTGTATAAAGTTCCTGAAATGGAATAGCAAATATTGGCAATATCATTTGCTCATGATGGAATTTAAGTATAATAACATAATTATTCATGGCATATGTGCCCAATATCACAACAATCCAAATCAACAACTCATAATCTCAAACGAAGCACAAAAGGGTCATGTATGGGCTAAAATTGACACTAAGACTCTGAAAATTCAAGTAGAAAACTAATACTAATATGGCTCAATCACATCATCGCTACCCAATTCATATAAGGATTTATAAATTGATACAACATATCATATAACCACTTCACATCCCTTTTTTTATACGATATTTTGGTCCAGGATGAGGTACAGATATTGTCATCCTCTTGTTCCTGATCATTCTCGATCCTTGAGTAATCTAACTATATAAATGGAACTTCATTTTTATCGTAGTATGGCCATATATTTTTCAAACTCACTTATCGAGAGGTCTGACAATATCTATCTGCTAATGTGAATGACAAATTCTATCTTGACCATTCATATTCCCCTACATAAAATAGACTAAGCCCAATCATAATCTTTTATCATCACTCAATCAAAAGTATTTTTGACTAGGTCAAAGTAGAGTGACTCTCATGTAGATATCTATTATGATCTCAAGTTAAAAGGCACATTAACGCAGTCATTCATGATACAAGCTTGACTTAATCCATGCAACTTTTTCACAGTGGGTCAGTCCAGCACCTTGTACTTTTACAAATGCCTATGACTTTGATTTATATCTTTATACATTTACAAAGTTATAATGATCTTATTTCATCTTTACTCCCTCATAGATGATTGATCATAAACATTTAAGATAATCACCATGATTTGACCAAAGATAGTCTATCACTACAAACATACAAAGATATGAAAATGAAATATTCATTAAATAAAATATTCAAAACAGAATGATTAACCCCTATGGTATAATTTCCATCAGGAGTATCCGTTTATGAGTATGCTGAATGCCAACAAACTCATTCTCTTTTATCCACACGCATAGAGGATTCATACTTGAATATTGAGTTACTATTGAATTTGGGGTAAAGGTGTTTCTACCAATGAAGTTATGGCCAAGGAGCATCTAACACCATAAAGTTTTTGAGGGTGCAAAAATACACAAAGTTTTAAAAGGATGCAGATTTGACAACACTAACGGATTTCAGCAAATGGATGTTAACGGCATCCACATTAGCTACACAATGAGTGCTGAGTGGGATTATTACCATTGGCAAGGCATCTACGAAGCTGAGTAAGATTATTGCTAATGGCAAAATGATCGTGTTGACTGAGAAGGCCATCGGCATCGACCTCAGCCATTGGCGGCCATCGACATCGATCTCAGCACCACCTACATCTGTGTTGACGTTTGGCAAAATGATCCTATTGAGATTATTGCTAACAATCAAGGTAACAGAACCATTCCTTCTTACATAGCTTTCATTGATACTGAGATTTGATCGGTGATGCTCAGCACTGGCGACAAACCCATGATGTCGTTAACTATAAAGGCGAAGAGAAGCATTTTGCACTCGAAGAAATCTCCTCCATGGTTCTCACGAAAATGAAAGAAGTAGCTGAAGCATTTCTGGGTCAGAGCATTAAGAACGTGTTGATCACTATTCCTGCTTATTTCGAGGATTCACAGAGACAAGCCACGAAAGATGCTAGAGCCATCACTGGGTTTAACGTGTTGAGAATCATCAACGAGCCCACGGCCGCTACTATTGCCTATGGTTTGTGTGGAGAAAGGTAGTGACGGAGAAGGTAAAGAGAGGAAAGGAAAGAGAGGACAGTAGAGCAGAGAGTTGCAGAATGAGTGAAACTGATGCTTGATTATTCAACACGGTGAACATTCATTTATACATTGGACAATCACTGAAGTTACCTAATTGCCCATTGGACAAAGCATAGCAACCGTAACAACTTAACTAATTTAGTTACACTAATTTAGTGATGCTAATAGACTCAGTTACAGCACAGTTGCAATGACAGCCTGTCTCTTCCATATTCTAACATGTAATACTCTAACATTCCCCCTCAATTTAATGTACATTACCAACACCAATTCTCTTTTTGAACAAAGTAAAGCATCTGCTAGAGACAGCCTTGGTAAAACCATTTGCAATCTGTTTTGACAAGGGAATATGATGCACACTAATCTCCTATCGAATTGCTCGTTCACGAACAAAGAGGAGGCCTAGCTCCAAGTGCTTGGTTCGAGCATGAAGGATCAAATTAGCAATCATCAAGATAACACTCTGATTATCACAGAACAGGTGAGGAACCTGAGGAAGTCGTATGTGTAGCTCACTAAGGAAGGACTTGATCCAAAGAATTTCAGCCACTATGGAGGCCATTCTCCTATATTCAGCTTTAGTACTGGACCGTGAAATAGTAGTCTGTTTCTTAGAGGACCAAGAGATCGGATTATGACCAAAGGAAACACAGAACCCAATGGTACTCTTCATGTCATCCCTATCAGTGGCCCAGTCAGTATCACAAAATGCAACAATGGAGCGGTTATTGGAGGGTCTGAGTCATAAGCCATTGGTCAGGGTGCCTGCGAGGTACCTGAGAATGCTCTTGACAGCTTGCCAGTGTTCTTGGAAGGGCCTCTGTATGTATTGGCATACTTTATTCACAGCAAAACTTATCTCAGGATGAGTGATTGTGGCATATTGTAGGGATCCAATAACGGTTTTGTATAGAGAAGCATCAGCCAAAGGAACAGTGCCATCCTTCGTAAGTAGCAAGCCTGAGGTCATAGGGGTGTTAGCACCACAAGCTGTAAGGAAACCAACTTTCTTCAGAATGCTACGGATATATTTGGACTAAGAGAGGAAAAGGGTTCCATCTTGTGTAGTCTTAACTTCAATTCCCAAGAAATAGTTGAGGCGCCCCAGGTACTTAAGGGGAAACTAGGCATTTAAGGCTATTATCAGTTAGGACAAAAAAGTTGGTTAGAAGCCTTTCAGAATTATATCATTGACATAAACTAACACATAGGTAACATCTGAGTTAGTCATACGAATGAAAAGAGATTGATCACACTTGCTATTAGTGAAACCAAGTTTTCTTAAGGCACCACAAAGTCTCTCAAACCAGGCCCTGGGAGCCTGTTTGAGTCCATAGAGTGTTTTATCCAATTTGCATACCATAGAACACTTCCCTTGCTGAAAGCCTGGAGGTTGAGCAATATACACCTCCACATGAAGAAAACCATTGAGGAAGGCATTGTTCACATCAATCTGTCAAATGTGCCACCCCTTTACCACAGCAATTGAGATAATAACACAGATTATGACAAGTTTCACCATTGGACTAAAAGTTTCCTTGAAGTCAAAACCCTCTTTCTGGTGAAATCCCTTAGCACTAATCTGGCCTTGTTCTTCCAAGAGCCATCAGGGTAAGTTTTCTTTTTAAAGACTCACCTACAACCAATGGCTCTCCTGTTGGGGGCTAGTGGAACTAGGTGCCAGGAGTTGTTTCGCAGAAGAGCTTCATATTCCTCATCCATGTCTTTCTTCCATGCAGGAGATTTGAGAGCCTCATCGAGAGTTGCAGGTTCATCATGTGGTGTAGCAACAATGAGGGCCTTAGGCTTGAAAACACCATTCATAGATCTTGTTACCATTCTCGGTGGTTCAGGCTTGAGGGTCTCAGAAGGGACCAAAGGCAGTGATAAAGGAGTAGGAGGAGATGATGTTACTTCAACAAAGGGTGAAGAGATCATAAGAGAGGATGAGGAGACCTCGGTAGAACTCAGGATGCTCTGGCAGGACTATTTCTGAGGATCAGTTGTTAGGAGGTGAAAGTAGAGTGGGGCAAGCACTATAAGTGCAGGTGATACAGCTCGCTTGAAGGTTAGGAGGCTGAGTAATAAGAAGCCCAAGAGAAGAGGTAGGTGTTGTCACAGTAGGTTGATGCATCAATTCAGAGTAGGGAAATTCACTTTCATTGAAGATAACATCTCCAGAGATGCAAAGACGACCTAATGGATCCCAGCACCTGTAACCTTTATGTGATGAGCTATATCCAAGAAACACACATGCCATAGACCTGTAATCCATCTTGTGTTTGTTGTAGGGACGTGTTTGAGGAAAGCACAGGCAACCAAATGTGGGCAGGTGATTATATGTAGGATCTTTGCCAAACAATTTGAGGAAAGGCTAGCTCCACAGAGTCTTAGAAGGCAATTTGTTCCCAAGATAGCAGGCTTTGTGGAAGGCATTTGCCCAGAGTGAGAGTGGTAGGGATGCATTGGCCAGTAGGTTAAGGCCTATTTTAGTAATAGAATGATGCTTCCTATCAGCTACACCATTCTATTCATGCGTGTGGGCACAGCCCAGGCAATAAACAATGCCATGTTCTTGAAGAAATTTCCCAATTCTGAGATACTCGGCGCCACCATCAGATTGAAGTGCAAGGATCTTGGAACGCAACTGTAATTCAACCATTTTATTGAACTTGAGGAACACAGAGAAGGCCTCAGATTTGTTACACAAGGAATAGAACCAAGTATATCTGTTGTAAGCATCATTGAAGTGAATGTAATACTTATAGCCTTCTCGAGATGGAGAGGGGGCAGGGCCCCAAATATCAGTGTGAATCAGTTGAAGTGGTTTAGTGTACTGAGTTTTAGAGTCAGAGAAAGGCTGTTTATGTGACTTCCCCAATGAACATGAGTTACAAAAGTCAAAAAAGGATCGTGTATTATTGGCAACATGACATAGTTTCATGATTTTAGAAACATGTGACAATGGATGGCCTAACCCATTGTGTCAAATTTTTAAAGATAAAAAAGCAAATGAATCAACAAAAGAGCAAGAATGACAATTGAATTGAACAACAGAATCAGAGGAGTGAGCAGCAGTGGATGTGAGTAGTCCAGTTTGATGTGGTTTGTGTTTCCTGAGTGAGTGCAATGATAGCAGTATATCTTGAAGTGGGTAGAGTCCAGTGTTGGTATGGCCTCGAAACAGTTCCTGATTAGTTTCCAGGCCCTTGATAACATAGATATTAGAAAAGAAGGCAATTAGGATGTTATTATCATGGCATAAACGATATATGCTCAAGAGGTTCTTAGTCATAGCAGGAACATGTAAGATATCCTTAAGAAGAAGTGAAGAATGGTGTTGTGAGTTAGCAATTGAAGAGTGACCAGTGCAATGCATAGGTAGATCAAATCCATCACCAACTGAGATAGAAGTATGTTTCTTGCTACCTGACTTATCTGTGATGTTGTAATCATCATGTGTAATGTGGCTGGTGGCGCCTAAGTCTAGATACCAGTCTGGATCCATCACAGAGTCAGTGGATGCTATGTGAGCACTTGGAGACTTCTTGTTGTTCTAGTTGGAAATGTTGAGGGTTTGAAATTCTTCATCATTTATCAAGATTTGACAGATTGTGGTCTGAGTTGAGAGGTTGTTTGAGGTGTGACCTCCATAACCAAAAGAGGCTCCTCCACATCCTCTGGTATGAGCAACGTTGGTAGTAGCAACTGCATCTATGAGTTTCTGATGTTTTTCGATCCTGCCTTCTTGAGCAAGCAGTAGTGCTTCAATTTCATCTACCGTTTATATCTCACTCCTAGTAGTGATAGCAGTAACAAACGGGTCATATTCCTCAAGTAAACCTTTGAGAATGTGTTCAACATGATCCGATTCAGATATCAGATGTCCAATAGCGGCTAAGGCATCCACAGTGCCTTTGTGCTTGAGCAAATATTTGTTGGCTGACAGGTTGCGTTTCTTGAGGAATTTTAGTTATGTCTTGAGCTGCCGAGCTTTAGCTTTTGTCTGTGATGTGAAGTGGATCTGGAGTTTCTCCTAGATCTAGAGTGCAGTTTCATAGCCGACGACGTGAGTGAGGATAGGTTCAGACATTAAGCAGCACATCCACAACATGAGTAGCTAATCTCATCGTTGCCAGTCAAGAAATGCCGGATTCATCTTGTATCCTTCTCCTTCAGTAGAGGAGACGCATTTTGTTGGTGGCTTTGCATCATTGTCAATGAATTGATGCAAATCAGGCAACTCTAGCGCCGGCCCAGGTTGCTTCTTCGTTAAGGGTGGATAGGTTGAGGTTAAAGCCTCGAATGGAGTAATGAGATGGATACTGGGTTTTGAAGGAGTTGCTGCAGAGACCACCTATGAAGTTCTTCTCTTTAAGTTCTTCCTTTGAAGTTCCTCAGGAACTGAAGTGAAGGACGAGTGCAGAGAAGCCAAGAAGCCTATTGGACTTTATGCTACCCAGCTGTCTTGCCAACGTGGACATTATCAACATCCATTTGCCAAAATCCATTAGTGTTGTCAAATTTACACCATTTTAAAACTTCGTGTATTTTTACGCTCTCAAAAACTTTATAGTGTCAGACGCCCTTCGACCATAACTTTATCGGTAGAATTACACCTTTGCCCTTGAATTTATCTACGAGTGATTTGTGATCAGATTCAAGTTTTAAAACTTGTATAATCTCACCCTCTCCAATGTATTTAATAAGATTCAAATCCAAAACCTTCCATAGTCATTCAAATTGAATTTTAGACATTTCGTGTTGTGGGATTATTTTGCAAGTACCAACACAGGATATATTCCATCCATGCACACCTGCTTAATACAAACAACAGACCCCCAGTAAATTCCAAATG
>JANTPZ010007210.1:0-12660 GCA_025593235.1 Vachellia pachyceras | reverse complement strand
GCTCTACAAAAGCCCATTCCAGAGCTGCTGTAGTAGTGTCGCTTCCTCCGATGAACAAATCCTGATCCAATTGTGAAAATGAAACATGTTTAGTGTGTGCTTGTGTGTGTACATATATCATAAACATAGAGAATTAAATTTAGGGGAAATGAGAGGTACAAGTATCATGGCTTTATGGTCAGATTGTGTAAGCTCGCAGCCTAGCTGATCATCCTGTTCAAGTTGGTGGAGAATATCAACGAAGTCTCTGTTTTCTGGTCTGTGATCTTCACCGTCCTCATTCCTTTTAGCTGCCTTATGCTGAGCAATCACTTCATCGAAGAAAGAATCTACTTCTCTAAACGTAGCATTCCACTTTGGAATTAACCCAGTGACAACATCCATCCAGCTTAGTGAGGGGAAGAAGTTTCCAAAGCTGAAAGCTGTCAAATAGGCCATCACTTTCCTTGCCAAGTCTTCAAAGTTGCTTTTACCATCTGCTGCCTCAAACTTGTGTCCAAGAAGGCATCTGGTCACTATGTTGTGTGAAGCTGCAATAATAATCCCAGACATATTCACGGAGAACCTATCATCATGCTGATGATGAGCATATGCCTGACGGATCTTCTTAACCATATCTGCAACTTCCTCCTCTCTGATGTGCTGAAAGGACTGAACCCTTTTAGCGCTGAGAAATTCATGAACACATATTTTCCTTTTGAGCCTCCACTCTTCACCAAAGGGTAAGAAACCCACATCTGTGCATCCATAGAAAAGTATTTTAGCAGCCGCGGTGTGAGGCCGATCTGAGAAAGCGACGTCGTGGGATTTCACTATTTCCTTGGCGAAGTGTGCAGAAGAAACCACCAGAGTTGGAGTTTGACCCAATCGGAGCAACATGAGAGGGCCATACTTGCGGGAGAGAGCTGTGAGAGAACGGTGAGGCAGTGAGCCAACCTGGTGAAGATTGCCTATTAATGGCAATTGAGGTGGGGATGGAGGAAGCTTGTTCTCATTTCTCGTGGCTCTTTGGAGTTTGAGAAGCACAAAGAAGATGAGGAAGATGTAGCAGAAGAGAGAGGAGTAGAAGGTTGGGTTTAGATCGAATGGCAAGTGTTTGAGAACAGCCTGAAGCATCATCGTTCTTTTTGTTGCTTCTATGGAGCGGTAATGATAGGAAAGGCTTGTTGAGCGAAGCTTAGATAAAGAGGGATGTATATAGCTGCAGAGCTGAGGTGATGGTGCGTGTATACGTTCATGGAACTGCTCAGTGATGAGCCACTCTTGCATCTGATTTTTTAAACTATTAATTTTTTTATAAAAATTTATTATTTAAAAATATGATATTTAAGAGTTTAATTTATTTTAAATTGTATACACAATTAAATAATTTTTTTATTAAAATAAAAAAGCATGTCTTAATCATTGAAATATAATATGAACGATGTAAATCTTATAGGTTGAGGAAACACCTTAATCAATTCCGTGCACCTGAACTTTACAAAAGAAAAATTAGATGTTGCGATATAAAAGCAATTTTGGAATTTTACGTTAGCCATAACATTCAGTGTTTGTCTAGAAACTCATTTTTCCCAACAGTGCACGTAAACTAAGATAGAATCATCTCGAAATCTGTAAAACCATCTCGAAATCTATAAAATCACATCGAAAACAATAATTCCTTTCTTTCAACAGAGTTCCCAAACACGTAAAATCACCTGATGACCCGAGCCTAGGCGGCTATTGGGGACAAGAGTCAAGATGCTAGAGCCTAGAGGACAAGCAAATGATACATATGCAAATCCCAGAGATTAAGAAATCTATAAAATCTAATTGAAACCAAAAACGTTTTGTGCATTTTACTCACTCGATCTAATTTTCTTCTACTAATTGATATAAGATAATGTTAAATATTGTGTGGGCCACAACACAAATAATCCTCTTCAATCGCAAAAATGACTGTTCAATCCAATGGAATGAATGCCATGGCATATTAGCCCAGTGCGGGGTATTGTTATAGGTATCGGTACAGTGGACATATTTGATAAAGTTTTTACACTCTCTAAAAGTACGTTTAACAGTGTTTTCGGTAAATTAAAATAATCTCTTTCACATATTTACTTCGGCTTGCGTAAACGCTCTTCTCTACCGCTTTCTCAAACGGACACAGTGTGTATTTAGGAATCTGTTGAAAAAAAGGATTTCACGGATTTTGAAAAAAATTTACAGATTTCAAGATCTTTTTTTGCTTATGTACACTGTTGAGGGAAAGATTTCCCAAACATGCGCAGAATCACAGAAAATAGCCTTAGACATGATTATGAGTTTTTAAGTTGGAAAATAATAATGATCACATGTCATCTTCCAAACAAATTTAAGTGTGTGTTTAAGGATATATTAGAAGAATGATTTCACACAAGCTGAGGTAAGTATGTGAGAGGAGTTTTATCTCGATTTACATAAACGTGATTCTAACGGATTTGTCAAACATGCACTAAATAACATGACATGGAATTCATCTCCTTACATGAAACTTGATGGCGTTACTTTTAAACTTCTAAAAATGAGGAATGCTACATCAATTCATACAGTCATATGAGTTACAGTTAAAGGGGGTTATTTATATTTTGGCTAATAATTTATACTTAGCTCGGACAAAATGAGAGGTAGCTAACCAATTTCTAAGAGATACATAATTGACAGCATTGATCTTTGTAACTACGCCACCCATGGAATTTAAAGAACCTAGAGAAGCATGAGTCGTATATTCCGCAATTTGTTGCCGCGGGAAAAAGGAGAAGTCCCACTCCTATTAACATAGGAAATGGAAGTGGAATGAAGGGTGTGATCCATAAAAATTGATGTGTATATTCCATACAAAAAAAAAAAGAAAAAAATGGATTCTTAATGAGTTTTGTTTCCCCTATAGTATTGTCACCACAGCAGAGCTTAACCACCAAATTTAAGATGGATTGGTGTGGTTCTTCTACGCCTAATTAATAATTTTGATTTGTGATAATTTGCAAAATACATATGCTTGTGACAAAGGATACATCACAAAAATTCTGTAAATTCGTATTCATAATATTTCAAGTTGAATACGTTATTTTAAGTGATGTGTTCAATATAGCCTTCATTTCAAATTCTTGTAGGTATATATGGGATAATCATAGACATTAGACAGGTCCCAACCATTAAATGCGTGTTTAGGAATCTGTTGGGAGAGTGATTTTAGGCAATTCGAGATAAATATGTGAGAGGGGTTTTATCTTAACTTATATACAACGTGATTAAAATGTGATTGCCAAACACTATCTAAGATATCTCAAATCAGCAATCTTCAAGTTTTTGAAAGTTCCTAAGGGACATGATGATATACAATTAACAAGTTATTAATTAATATATATATATGGTATTAATTTAGTTAGAGCATACATTTAATCTTCTAATTTTTCATAAGGCTTTAGCTTGGTACCTTAAATCTATAAAAACACATTTTCAATAACTTAATCTTAACACCGACCATTAGAAGATATGCCAACTTGACAAATTAAAACGGTGAAGATACAGTTAAATGCTGACATATTACAATCATTTTTATATTTTAAAGGGAAAATGATACATAGGTACCAAGTAAGAGAATTAACCATAAAATGGTCCTAAAGATTCAAAAAATTATCATGAGACCCAGAAGTAACTATTGAGGTTGTTAATGAAAGTTGCTGAGGTTATTAATGACAACTTCAATAATTACTTCTGGGACCTGGTGATAATTTTTTGAATCTTTAAAACCTTTCATTCATTAATTCTCTTATTTGGAATTTAATTATAAATTTCCCTATTTTAAATACTTAGCACGTGAAGAATAGACACATCATGTTAAACATATTTTACCGCCTTCGATAATGACGTGATGAATAGTAATAGCATCTATAGGCAATCATTTTTATATACAATACGAATAATATAATGCGTATTTGAGAATCCGTAAAGAGAAATGACTTTATAGATTTCGATAAAAATTTATAGAATCAAAAAAAAAATTATAGATTTCAATATATTTTTACGAATTTTAAAATACTTTTTACATATTTCAAAATATATTTTGTTTTAATTTGGATGCACTGTTGGGAAAAGTTTCACATGCACAATATTTTAGAGCAGCCATTTATACAAGGTATGTCCGAAGTGTATAGAACTTGTCAGGGTGTTTGTCAAAACAGATGAAATTTCTCAACCCATTAAATCTGATCTTTCAGGTTTATTTTTTTATTTTTTATAAAAAATTATTTTAATGGATATAAAATCTAAAATAAAATTAATTTTTTAACTATCATATTTTTAAATATTTTTTTATGAAAAAATGGTTTGTTTTTTTAAAAAAAATAAATTTGTACAATCCAAAATCAATTTTAAATAATTCAGATCTAATGAGTTAGAATGAGCACTATCATCAAGTCCCCTAACTTAAGAGAAATAATATAATCCATTATTCACTCTCAATTGTTAGTGATATTACTTTTATTTATTCGGCAAAAAAAGATATTACTTTTATTTATCATTGGTGAGACCTTGTGAGTTATTGGATATTATTTTTTCTTTTAATTAAAACCTAATTACTTTTCTCTCCTTTAAAACACAAGGGGTTATTATTATTATTTTAATTTTGAGCCTCTTTCAACTGAGGGATTCATTTGTAAAAAAAAAAGGATTCATATTCCTTACACCGTCACAACAATATCATATTTATCAACAATCAAAATTATTCCTCACTCATTCATTGCTCCATGTGATTCAACAAACTAATTCCATTATTCTTTTATTTGTCGCATGATTCCCGTTCGACTCTACCTACCACTATTTTTAATAAATCAAAATTAAAACGGTTTAAAAATAATGAGTGCTTCAATGGAATTATACAGTTTCAATTATTCTAAAGTAAAATATACGCTTCATATATTTTAAGAAAAAGGTAAAGTAACTCGAACAATAAACAAGTGTAATATAACACAAAAAAGAGAGAATTGCATTTAGGTCCCGTGATAGCGAATTAATTACTCTAAGGTCTCAAGATGTTGTTAATAACAAGTCGAGTAGTACTATTGACAAGTGCAGCAGCTATCATTAACAACCTCGGAACCTTAGAGTAATTAATTCGTAGTATGTGAATTTATAAAGTAATTCTCCCAAAATAAAAATATAATATAATACGACTATGCTGTCCGTATACCTTTGAAGCCATTTTTTTTGTTATCCGTCCGGTCTTTGGAGCTTCGCCCCGACTAATCCGAACTCGACCAGCGTCGTGCACTCGGAAAAGGTGGGAAGGTCTCCCAACGGTGGCTGCTGCATTCACAATGCTCAAACTCGAGACCTTGCTTAAGCTGGAACAAGCCGCTTACCACCAACTACCTAGAGGCCAAATTAAACATCCCTAGTAGTGGAAAAGTAGAACCCAAACGCAGAGACCCAACAGCAAATTTTATTCATAAAAACTTGCATGATATAGCTTGAAAACGACTAAAAAAGACAATATATAGAGTAGCAATGGAATTTGATTATTCTGTCATAAAATATATCGCCACTAGTCTCTCACTAAACTAATTAACGACGAAAATTTCTCGCTAATTCCCTGCCTTTTTTTTTTTGCAGTAATTAACCACAAATTTGAAACACAATGCAGCATGAGCTTGGCTAGCTAGCCAAACTAATTAAGATGCTATCTGGTACGGTACCGGTTGAACACAAATTGGTAATTTCTTAACGACGGTAAGCCCAAATACCTCACACATATCTATATCTTGAGCAGATTTATTACCTGTTTCAGGAATCTTCCAATCGAACCAATACAAAAGATTAGCCAGCACATACTCTAGTGATGCAACCCCAAATGAAAGTCCTGGGCAACCCCTCCTTCCAATGCCAAATGGAACAAATTCAAAGTCCTGTCCTTTAAAATCAACTTGGCTGTCTTCAAATCTCTCCGGTTCAAACTCTTCGGGTCTATCCCAGAACTGAGGATCTCTCTGAATTCCCCATGCATTTATAAATACAGTTGTTTTTGGAGGAATATAGTACCCTCCCAAACTCACACCTGATCTTGTCTCTCTTGGAACCAAAAGTGCAACAGGAGGGTGTAACCTTAAAGTTTCTTTGACCACACATTCCAAGTACTTCATTTGCCTCACATCTTTTTCTTCCACTTTTGACCTATTCCCCATCACTTTTCTCACCTCGTCCTGGGCTTTATTCATTACTCTTGGATTCTTCATGAGCTCGGCAAAAGCCCATTCCAGAGCTGTTGAAGTAGTGTCACTTCCTCCAATAAACAAATCCTGATCCAATTGTGAAAATGAAACAGGTTTATGCTGTGTTATAAACATTAAGTTTAGAGATTTAATTAACACAGACACAACATAAGCATAGAGAGTTTAGTTTTGGGAAAAAGAGATACTATTATCATGGCTTTGAGGTCAGATTGGGTAAGCGGGAAGTCGAGCAAATCATCGTGTTGAAGTTGGCTGAGAGTATCAACGAAGTCCTTCTTTTCTGATCTGTGATCATCATTATCATCATCTCCATTCCTTTTAGCTGCCTTATGCTGAGCAATCACTTCATCGAAGAAAGCATCTAATTCTCTAAAAGTAGCGTTCAGCTTTGGAATTAATCCAGTAACAACATCCATCCATCTCAATGAGGGGAAGAAGTCTCCAAAACTGAAAGCTGTCATTTGGAGCATAACTCTCCTGGCTACTTCGCCAAAACTGCTTCTACCATTTGCTGTCTCAAACTTCTGTCCAAGAAGGCATCTGCTCACTATGTTGTTTGAAGTTGCAATAATCATCTGAGACATATTCACGGAGAAACTATCATCATGCTGATGATGATCACATGCTTGACGGATCTTTGTAACCAAATCTTCAGCTTCCTCATCTCTAATGTAATGAAAGGATTGAACCCTTTTGAGGCTGAGAAGTTCAAGAACACAGATTTTCCTCTTGAGCCTCCACTCTTCACCATAGGGTAAGAAACCCACATCTTTGCATCCATAGAGGAGTATTTTGGTCGCTGTGGTCTGAGGCCTATCTGAGAAAACGACGTCGTGAGATTTGGCCATTTCTTTGACGAAGTGAGCAGAAGAAACCACCAGAGTTGGAGTTTGACCCAATCGGAGCAACATGAGAGGGCCATGCTTGCGGGAGTGTGCTGTGAGAGAACGGTGAGGCAAGGTGCCAAGCTGATGAAGATTGCCTATGAATGGGAACTTGGGTGGGGATGGAGGAAGAGTGGGCTCGTTGCTTGTGGCTCTTCGGAGTTTGAGAAGCACCAAGAAGAAGGGGAAGATGAAGCAGAAGAGAAGGACGTAGAAGGTGGAGTTTAGCTCAAATGGCAAGTGTTTGAGAACCGTCTGGATTATTGTTCTTGTTGCATCCATGGCGCCGTAATGAAGAGAGAGGCCTATGTAGCCAGGCTTAGAAATAAGAGTGCACACTAAACAGAACACAGCCAATTGCCTTCAACTTATTATTTATAAAAATGGCTGTGTGGTATAAAGTATTCAGCATGCATGTCATGATGGACGGTAGCTCAAATATATAAATATATAGTGTTTGTTTGGGAACACCGTTTCCCAAACGATATACACATTTCAATATAAAATCATCTCGAAATCTGTCAAAACTATCTTGAAATTTATTAAAACTATTTTAAAATCCATAAAACTATCTTGAAATCCGTAAAATACCTCAAAATCTGTAAACTCATTTTTCCCAACAGACTTCCCAAACACACATAAAAGTTTAAAAATGATAGAGAACCCCACCGTATTCCAGCTACTCCTCTATCCAGCAAAGTAGAGAGGAGATATTTTGTAATTTTACCCCCTTATTTATAATTGTATGGACTTTATTTCAATGGAGTACAATGCACGTTAAATAAAAATAAAATAAAATTAATAATCTTTAAATTTTTAATTTTAAAGTAAAATAAATAAAATTTTAAATTTATTAAGTTTCAGTAAAACATATTAAAAAAGATATTTTAATATGATGAAAGGGGTAATGAAAAGAAGTTTTTCCCCCCTTCTGCTGCTGCTGCTGCTGGTGTTTTCTTAAAGTGCGCACTGTGGGTCTGTGTTTCATGCTTCCAGTTGGATGCTGATTTCCAAAGCACGGTGGGTTTTGAAATTTTTTGGCCATTATATAATGATGTAAACAACTCACAAAGACGAGAGGAAAAACACAGAATCCAGATCTGCCACCTATTAGTTTATGTACAGACAGCCATGTGAAAACCAATTTTGTTATCACTGATAACGACGCATCAAAGGGGCCGCTTCATAATAATAATATTGTTTCTCTTCCTAATTTTGGCCAAATCATCCCTTAACCCAACATTTGTATCTACCAAATCCAAATCATGTCACTCAAAGGAAAAGATTCTCCCTGTTAAATGGGAAAAATAAATTACAGCCCCTCAATTAATCACATTTCAGTCTGAGCTGTACCCCATCTTTCGGCTCTTCACTTGGATCCATGACATTTTAAGGGTCTGATCGAAGATTTACTCAATAATTAGCCGAGAAAATTGTGTGATTCTTTTATCCTACCACTAATTTGGTTGAGCAGCGGACGGGGAAAGGCATGGGCTTAGAAGTGTACCATTAATTAAATCATGAACAGCTAACCTCACTCACACTCAAGTGTTTGTGTGTGTTTGGAAATCTGTTGGAAGAAAAGAGTTTACGACTTTTGAGAAGAATTTACGGAATTCCAGAAAAATTTTTAGATTTCGAAATGCTTTTTACGGATTTCAAAATACTTTTTACGTTCGGGAAAAGTTTTCCCAAACAAGGCCTTTACATATAATCACTGAGTGATGGAACGTGCTAATTAAAAGCGGGGCTTTAATTCTTTTATCCAACGTTTTCGCGTGGGGGAAAAGACTAAAGAGGGTGGGGACAGGAAAAGAATTGAAACGCTTCCCATTGTCATGTTATGCAATATTTATGATCCTAAAATTCTTAACACGGATTTGAGAGATTGAATTGAGATTAAGTTTTATTAATCAACCATTAAAATACCCTTCACGTGGAAGCATTTGATTAATACTCCAACAAAGGTCCACTCTTGAACGATACTTTCCTGCAGCATCACATCAGCAACTCCATATTGTGAGTAGTAAATTACTTTTAAAGTATCTAATCTTCATTTTAAACAAGGCGATATACTCCTATTCATGATAT
Source organism: Vachellia pachyceras (assembly GCA_025593235.1). NCBI lineage: Eukaryota > Viridiplantae > Streptophyta > Magnoliopsida > Fabales > Fabaceae > Vachellia > Vachellia pachyceras. The sequence continues at coordinate 3,437 of JANTPZ010007210.1, read as the reverse complement.
AAAAAGTTAAACCCTTCCTGTGTGAATTCTTGTCGACTTCAGCAATGACGAAATGGGTGAAATTTCCTCCTAATCCGTATGTGGACTTCGAGTCATTCCAACTTTCATCTTCATCGTCTCTCATAAATGAAGAACTTGAAGACTTTCACCATGATCAAAAGGGAATGTTACAGACAGCTGAAGAATTACATCAGTCATCTTTGGCCAATAAGCTTAATTCTCAAACATGTACTCTTAATCAATTTTCTCTTAATTTTATATGAAAAATCTTGATATGATAGTTAATGCACACAAAAATATATTATGAATTTAGGATGAAAATCAAGAGTAGAACAAGTGAGAATTTTAGGGAATTTGAGAATTTAATGACAAATAAAGAAATTGAGATAGTAGTATTAATTAAGGGTATACACATGGATTACTTTTTTTTTTTTTTTTGCCGAGATACACTCACATGGGTTACAATGGACATTAAACACCACTAATTAAATTGCGAAAAAATTAATTTTATTTGACTAAATTGCCCGTATTTATTTTGTGCTACTTTAATTTCTTGGTAAGACTTGCGCCACCTGCCATTGATATTTTCATTAAGAAGATAATGTGGTCCAAAAATAATAAGTACTTCATTGAAATAATAAGTTTACAAATTACTAATATTTTGGAATAAAATCAGAACTTCAAAGTCTCTTACATATTTAGAAGGAGAAGGTAATTTTAGCTATAATTATAATACATTATATTCCACATTCATACAGACTCAATTTTAGCATTACAACATCCAATTTCAACTATACTCCAACCATGAACCAAACACCCTAAGTAAGGAAAGCTAGACCACAATCCAAACGCAACTTATTATAGCAATTGTTATTTAAAATAACCAATAAAACCAAGATGTTAAATGGCATATTTTGGAGGAGGAGGAGGAGGAGGAGAACTTGAGTCTTCTTCCTCATTGATCTCTTAGAGGATTATTTGTTTCATCCAAACGAGTACGTAGATAATTCATGCTTATAATGTTGTTAATAGAACCTGTAATCATCTAAAAAATGAGTCTTGCATCAGTGCTCTTATGGCGGAGTTCCCAAAACTGAGCAATTCAGGAGGATCTATTGCAGCAAAGTAAGAAAAAGATTAAGGCAATATATCCAGAAAATGATAATTAATACATTAAAGAGTTATATTTAAACATCAGTTACATGAGTTAAAATTGAAGAGTGAGCTTTAATTACTCTCCAAGACCCAACGACTTATGGTGTATATATTGTGGACTGGCTGGAAATTTTTTCCTAAAAGTAACTTACATATACTGTGGACCTGAGAAGTGTTGTTCTTGTTACTAAAAGTAAAGAATTTATGAATTATTAAATTATTATTCTTTGGTACGCTATTGAATTATTAATTGGGACGACATCAATAGTACTGCTTGCAAATAGTAAGGTCAATAATACATACAGCTAATATTTAAGTGAAGACGGTGATAATGGTGGTTTGGGAACACGGTAGTGAAGTACTTTTACGCAAGTCAAGATAAATTTATAAAGAGATTATCTTATTTTACTAAAAAATAATGTTGAATGTACGCTTGGCTTCTGGAAACGTTCTAAAAAATCCCATAATTTGTGTGGGTTTTGGCTTTAATTTGTCTATCATATCTACTATTAGTACCAATTCTGTCTGAATGCAAATAACTTGTGCTCAATATAGAACCTGGCTAATTACAGAACCTAACTCAATAATTAGTCTCATTAATCGATCATTATCTATCTATAAACACATCACCTTACTGGAAATCGCATATTAGAAATTAACACGTTGGCACAAAAAAATTATGGCCTAACGCCAAAAGTTAGTTTAATACCCTAAGACAGAATAGTTTAATAGCATAATTGGGTTGATTAACTAATTTAATTTTCCCTTGTAAACTTCATATTTTTTAGGGATTTTATTTTTAATTTTGAAAATAATTCCTCAACTTGGTTTAGTGGTTCCCAAGTATTCTGGATCGAAACAGTCCTCTAATCCACAACACTTCTGCACTGACATCCATACAGCAATAATGTTATGTGTATCATCTTCAGTTCCCCCATGGCCCCGTGTTTAATTAATTACAATTATAATTATAACTAAATATATGTAAACGTCAGTGAGAGAAATTAATGTGAATTTATTAGTAACAAAAGCGGAAGATAGTTTCGAGAAAAATTAAATAAAAAAAACACTACACTGTAGCTAGTAAATCTTACTCACACACATTATTAACTATTTAAAGCATTTTTTTAACATTATTTAGCCTGCAAGATAAAGATCTTATGTCTGCAACATAAAGATAAGACATAAGATTATTTCTACTATTTGCAGGGTTGGGTGGAACTACCTTTCTTGAAGAAGTTCCCTGCCAACCGAAGACCTGAATGTAGCAGCTCCAACACCCGTAGAGGAGCGGGGACATCTCAAAGAGAAGAAGCAACAGAGGGAACAATGGACATGGAGTAAGCATTTAATCTCAAAGGAAACTGTTCATTATTAAGAAGAAGATTATGAAGAAATGTTTATATTGTTGAGTGAATTAAAATTGTATAGTTTAACTCACTTCACTCCCTTGTAATTTTTGTATTGGCAAGTTGAGCACCTAGAGTTAAGAGGTGTCAACTTGAGTGGAGGTGTTGGAAGTATGAGTTAGTTAAGGTGATTAGTGTTAATCACTTAGTTAGTTAGTGACCCAAAAATTTATATAAAGAGTCATAGTAAATTGGTTTTAGTGTGAGATTATATAATCATCACTAAAGAGTGAGAGATGAAAGAATCCCCATCAATGCATAGAGAATGGGAGGATAACTTGGATCTCCCACTTCAAGAGTTCCCAAAATGGGGGTAGTTCATCACCTCAAAAGAGTGTAGATAAGTGTTGAACCCAAATGGTTTGTAATAATGCATGCAATTTCTCAATCCATTCTTGATTTCAATAATGTCAACAGAATCCATCTAAATGCAGAAAATACGTCTGATAGAGTTATACTCCCAGTTGTGCCGGACAGCATTGGAATGTATACCGAAAACTAGGATACATATATATAGATATGGAGGTGGTTTTTGAATTAAAAGCAGGGTATTGGTTTGAGATAAAGTGGCACTTTTTTGCTGACAGTGAGCCCAAATGTCTCCTCCATATCTATGTCTTGCGCAGTGACACCATCTACAGTAGGAAGCTTCCACTCAAACCAAAACAAGAGATTCGCAAGCATGGATTCCACCGCAGCAACACCAAACATCGTTCCAGGACACATTCTTCTTCCTGAACCAAACGGTATGAAATGAAAGTCTTGTCCTTTGAATTCAACATTGTTCTTCTCAAATCTCTCAGGAATGAACTCTTCAGATCTTTCCCAGAACTCCGGATCTCTTTGAATTCCCCATGCATTGATGTACACCGT
>JANTPZ010007209.1:0-13185 GCA_025593235.1 Vachellia pachyceras | reverse complement strand
GGAATACACGTGGCGCACCCCTGTAAGGTGCTTTGCACCAAGGGTGGGTTACCTCTACCCCCGAGCGTTGCTCCCAGGGATCGAACACTCGACCCCTGGGGTGGTGACAGCCGCGCTGACCACTGCACCACGACGCCCGTGGGTTCCTGGCTTTCTATTCTTGTACTACTTAATTTGTATTGTTCTCTCATAAGCCCCACTTTCTAAAATATACAACTTTTCCGTCAAATCTTTATCTTTTTTTTTCTAAGATATTTTACTTTTTTAAATTAATTCAATGCCCCTGTTTTTTTAAGTTCATGTATTTTTTATTGAAAGTAATCTAAATCAAGAAACTGTTGCGTATTAAATGTGGGTATCTCTCTTATATTATATTCGAATATGGGTTGGTTACGTTGTGAGTAACTAACAAATTTCACCAAAATTAATATTTGTTGGTAATTCACATTCCCTTATATTTTTTCTCAATTTTGAATCAAGTTCTATATTATAATTTTAATATAGTGAAATTTTGTTAATAGAAATGCATATAAATAAAGGACATTTCATAAATTTAAGGTGTTAGAAGCATCTTCTGAAAAAATATTTCAAAATAGTGGATACATTACAAGTACTTATAATACTGAATGCACTTGAGAAAATGTTTCTTGATGTTGAATACATCTTAGCCCTTTTATGTTTAACTTGAAGGAGATAAGAAAACATTTTGATATTTTAAGTTCAATTTATTGGCGCAACTATTCTAATCGTGTAAAACTTATTTTTATAAAATAATTTTGTTTCCTAATTTCTTTGGATTAACATTTCTGAAAATTCTTGAATTTTTTTCCAATAACTTTTCAATAACATTATTTTCTCGTTTGAATCCAAAGTATTAAACTTAACTTTGGTTCGTCACTCTTTATTTACATTTTTTTATATAATTAGAAGTTTAAAGTTTTACTTTAAGCATGGATAACCTAAATGGTTATGAATATTTTATTGTATAAATTATATATACATTAATATGAGATCGAAAGTAGATATATAAGTAAATGTTATTATCAATGAATAACGAGTAGAATTAAATGCTCCATGATCCATGAAAGATTAAAAAATTGGTAAAAGTACGCCAAAATCCAAATTAAGGCAAATATAATCTGAAAAGTCGCATAACTTGTTATTGATATCATTTTTACTCGTCAATAGTATCATTTTCACTTATTATTGATAAGTTATGAAACTTTTCAAATATTATTTTCTTTCGTTGGACCTTGGTGTGATTTTTCCAAATCTCATTTGCATATTTTTATTTAAAATTCAATAATACAGGGTGTTTTAAAATCAAAATATAAGTTGCCAATGGCAGATAAAATCTTTGCTCTCCATATAATCAAAATATAACATGTGCCTATAACCAATTGGTATATTAAATATCTTAGTTGCTACAAAATCCTGCAAAACTTATTCTGAAAATAAAATGAACAGAAAATCACATATTCAGCAACAAGTAACAAGATCCACACTTGGCCTTTTTTTTGTTGAATTTATTCACTATTATATTATATTCATCACCAAATATGTATTCCCAGTAACTCTTGGAGTCCCGGCCAATTGAAAATCACAATTGAAGATATTGGGGGAATTACTACAAGGCTCTAAGAAAAGGAGTTATCGATAAAAAAAAGTCGCATAGATAAATGGGAAGTAAAAAGGGTTGTCGTCATTTCTTACATTAGAATTTACCATTACATAACTTTTAGTTATTATTAGACTTCATGATAATTAAATATCTTCCTTAAAACTCACTCTGTAGTAATTCTGCCCTTTGCCTTCCATGTTCAGCTATCTATCATGCCAAAACCTCAAACTTCTGTTGTCTCTTTGTTCCCAGCAAAGTGCCGCATCAATTTTTGGGCAAAGTTGTGCCAAGTGCTTAGATGCTGAAATCATAGTGTGTAGGGGGAAAAATTATTTATCAGAATAGGATTGTTTAATTGATGTTGATTGGTGGGCGTATCTCCAGTTTGACTCAAAAGTATTTCTAATACACAAAGTTAGTAGTTTTTGAACAGAATATTTTCTATGGTGGAAATGTTTAAGAATAAGCATTGGTGGGGGTAAAATTTTTTGTTAGACGTTAATGATTCGTTACAATTATATTTTCATACCTCAAAAAATGTTCACAAAAAATACTTAAAATCACACCCCTTCCCCTAGGAGTCTCTTTAACTTTAAAATATCTTTTATCAAGATGTCCCTCAAATTTCATGATCATACATAACTGGTTCTTCAAGTTTAAAAACATATAATCCTAAACAAATGTGTTCCAGTCATTAATTTAAGGATGACAAACTCTGCATGGATTGTAGGAAAAAAATATTGGTTTGATGAGATCAACTAACAACAATTACTTTTCTATAGATTATACGAAGTCATTAAACTCAATCAAAAATAAAATTTTTTGATAGATTATTAACTAATATATCTCACTCAATAACTTCATTGAATAATGTATTGGATCTTCTTCTACCATTTTTAACCATACTCCAAACAACTTGATCTATCCTTTTCACTAATGTATTCATTAGCCTTCTTTGTACATGTCTAAATCACCTCAAACATTTTCTACCATTTTTCTTTAATAGTTGCCACTCCAACCTTCTCTTGTATAAGTTCATTACAAATCTTTTTTTTTCTCAAATGACCATACATCCATCCCAAAGTTCTCACTTCAACAACCCCACTTTGTGTGCTCCTGTAGCCCCTTTTAAACCTAACATTCATTATCATGAAGCATTTCCGGGTCGAATAACAATACAAATAAACCTTCCCTTTGACATGGGTATCTTACACTCTCAAACAGAGCACTTGTTGCCAACAATTGTGGTGAGCCATTCCATCGTATATAGAAGTGAAGAGTACCTGACTATATAACTATTGGGAAGATAACCCATTAATTTAACTTCGGAATTGCAGCACAAAAAATTATTATCCCAAAACAAAATCTGTGAATTGATTAGCCAATCTCTGTGAATTGATTAGCCAATCAAGGCTCCCCAACTACCAAATGCTATATATATATATATATATATCCTAAGAGATACATTTTGCATGTAACTACTGTTGCTATAATACAGTGAGCAAAAAATTTTAGTTCAAGTTAATTCTAGCTGGAAGGCACACTCCAGGAACTTGCTCTTCCACAAGAATGCCTTCACAGGAAACCAGTTTCATTCCAAACTTAGTTGGAGGGTAATATTTCTGCTTGGCTTCATTGAAGCTTTTGCCAAGCACATGTTCAATCCAATCTTCCACTGCATTTTTCTTGTCCGCTATCCAGGCAGCTGCAAGTATTTGTGTCATTACTTCATAATCAATTTCCAGCAGAAATTGTGATCCGAATGTCCTTTCAAACTGTATGCTGATGCTTTTTTGTATTTTCCCGGCAAGAACATCAAAATTTAATGGCTTGAAATCCACTTTTTCATCAGTTTGATCACAGAGATCATTTAACCAGGCTTGAGAGCCTTCATTTTTAGATCCATTCTCACTGTCATTATGATCCATGTCACCTTCAATTTTGGATTCATCCTCACAGTCATTGTCATCCATGTCACCTTCAATTTTGGATTCATCCTCACAGTCATTGTGATCCATGTCGTCATCTTCAACCTCCTCTATCGGCTTATTTAGATCCAAATAGGATCTTGGTGCATCTTGGACTTGTTTCGGTATCTTGCTGCATGTCGCTTCCTCTTTGCCTTCACTGATTTCAACCTGCTTTCTTTTGTTCAGAAATGTCTGTTTTGAGGACCCTTTTCTTGGTGTAACGATAACATTTGGACCACATCTTCCTTCGGCATCCTCAGAAATATCTCTCAGGAGTAATTGCATTTGAAATCTTTTGGCTTCAAGGATTATTTCCTCAGAAAACATTTCAGGATCCTTTTCCAAAAGGAAAGCGCCATTACCTTTAGAGACAGTTGAGCTTACAATAAGTATTGCATTATGAATGCTGATTTCCCTTCCATGTGTATCTGGAAATTTACCGGTTCTTAGTGCCTGAAGCAAACTATTCTGCACCATAAAATCAGCTTTATCTACATTTTCAAGATAGACAACCGCATGGGGTTTCTTACTCAACTCCCTGGCAATAAAGCCCACATCTGTTTTCCTCCTCATCTCGTAATAATTTGAATTCTGGCTTTCAAATATTGAGTTTAATGGGTATGCCCTGTCCTGGTCCTTGGCATTCAAATCCAAAGAGATCAGGCTTTCTGTGTTTCCAAATATTGTCTTTGCAAGTATTGAAGCAATTTTTCTCTTTCCAAATCTATCGGGTCCGAGGAAAGCAAGCCATATGTCTGTTCTAACACGTAGGCCCTGATGCTTTCCTCTGCCAGACTTACAAAGGGACAAGGTTTGAATGATAGCAGATATGGCCTCCTCTTGCCAGCCAACCCTCTCAGTGAGAACTTGACAAAGAGACTTGAAATCTAATGAGTTAAATTTCCCTTCCAAACTGGGACCAGAGCATGAAGAGGATCCGGCAATTTGATGTAAATTATTATCGTTCAAATCCTGAAGTTGCTCTTTATGATTTTCCTGGCTATTTGGCACCTGAGCAGTTGATGCATACATTGTCCCCAATGCTAAATCTGTGGTCAAAGAAGTAAGGGGAGGAGATGATCTGCCGTCAAGCATGGTCCTGGTCTTAGAGAAATGGTTAATCCAAGGGCTCAGCTTATCAGTGTGCTGAACCTCTGAAACTTTTGCTACCTGGTCAGATGAACTACGAACACTGGCAACATCATGAGAATGTTGGCTTTCATTAAAAGATGGATGTTTACTGCCACTTTCTTTTAAACTTGAACTTAATGGAAAGCCCCCATGGATTGGAACTTCAGACATTGTTTGGGATGTACCAATTTCAGTTTCAGGTATTGATCGGGTTTGATGAAGTCTTTCACAAAAGTAACTCCATTTCTTTTGCAATCCAAAGATCTTGGTAATTGCATTTTCTTCATTACTCTGCAATAGATGATGAACTTCATTCTTGTATAAATGGAATTATGATTGAATCAAATATAGCATGTCAACTGATGCAAAATGCAATTAAAGAAGATGACCCCAAAAGATGTAGTGGGGTAGTCTGTCAGTACAACAATTTTCCCCACAATGGATCCACCACTGTGTACTCATTCTGTCTTTCTTAAATGGGAAAGAACGAGTGAATTCTTAATTTTACATGCATTGTACAAGAATCTAAAATTTAGTAGCCATAACACACCTTTGCCACATCTAATCCTTGATCTGTGTCAACGCTAGCTTTTTGTGACCAAGGCAGGTTTGTGGGGTAACCAGATGCCAAAGTCGCTGGACCTTCTTTTAGGACATCAGCGACTTCTTGTTCATACTTTTGATTGCAGGCGTGGCATTGAGTAAGACTTTGATTTGTACAGTTCAGCGGGCTTTTTAGTTCAGAAGGTGAAGAGAAGAACCCACCGAAAGGAACAAAGGACCCCATCAAGCTGTAAGTTTATCATGAGCAGGGACTGTGAGCCCCCAATGAGCACAACACTCAGAAGGTAAAGCAATCACAGAAAGAATTGAAGGCATCATCAACCCAAGGAATGAAATAATTAAAGCTAATATATATAACAGACCATTCAAGCTGATCGAGTCAAAACAAGCGTGAGGCAATAAGTACAGCATCTAGACGAAACAAGAACTGCTTGGGGCTTCATAATATCTCCTAAATTGGCATTGTACGCGCCAACAGACAACAGTAATGTAACTGTTTAGGGCCAAGAAGACTGACTTCGCACATGAAAACAGTCAAAGTGCAGCTGTTTCTTGTTTAAGCAAATAGTACATTACAGCTAATGCACCCAAAGGGGATAAATCATAAATGGAATTACTCTCTCCTCGTAAGGTACCATATAAATCTTAAATTTAAACTTCATTGCAACAAGTTCCTCGTTTAAAAAAGGTAAGGATAAGATACAGGTCTCGTAGAAGTTAGAGTCTGTCAAATGAATTAGATATGTAATCAGATATGTAGAAGAATCAAGAAAAGTAAACAAAGAAATTATCCTTCCCTGTTTTTACTTTAAGCAAGCAGCCCTACAAAAAGGGCTAACGGAAGTGTAAATGAACATACACAGAAACAGACCAAAAGAAGGACACAAAAGAGAAGAAAACAGCCAAAACAAAAAATAAATTAGCATTTGAATCCTAAATACCAGTGGCGAAAAAAGTGAAAGAAATCAGGAATATAGAGAGAGGCCTGTGAGAATCATTAAATATCTCAACTGATCATTTATTTACCCCATGACCTGGGTATTTGTCAACACTTTCTTGCCAAAAAAGTATCTTACACTTCTAACCACCATTACCTTTCCAATGACGCATACATATCATGTTAGCAACGTGTAAAGCTCTACACGTTACTTCACTTGGACTTAATTAAACCAAGTAAAAATAGAAAACTCACCTGGACTTAGGGTAGAGTCCTTCCATTGAAGGGGTGGCAGATGTGATAGTCAGCAGATATAGATCCCAATCCTTTTCTATAGTTGGAAAAAGAGCTACAAACTTAGAATACACATCTGACGTTCCAGCTATCCCAACCACCCAAATTTTCTCACCATGAACTTTCAATAAGCTTGTCAATTGTGAAACAACAAAGCTGGAAGCAGCACGAGGCACGCCGTCGCGCACGAACGCGTCAAGCTCTCCGAAGTTCACGGCGATGCCTGGACCAGAGCATTGCTCCAATGAACGACTCAACTCCTTAAATTTCAAACCCATTTTCTCTTCACTTCCACCTTCAAGAATCTCATAAACGTCCTCCTCAATGCTGAGCACATTCAACCCAGCTATTGCAACTGGCAACACTTTCTGTCGACATCTCTGTACCGATTCTGTAAAACTCCAAAGAGCATTTCTCGCGTAAATGCCCATCAACAAGGGGTTTCTCCTCGTCTTTCTAACAAGAACCTGCGCGATTCTTCTACAATTCCCATCCACGCCTTCGTCTCCAGAATTTCCCATGAACGGGAACTTGAGACTAGGAGGACCCGATTCGGAACCAGGCAAATTGCACAAGAAAATGGGCGGGTACCGGCTCCGGGAAAACCGAGAAGTTTGCGCCACTGGCGGCTGAAGCAACGAGAGCTTGACATCGCAACTCCGGAATCCCGCGTCGCCAAAAACCCTACTCACAATAGGGTCATCGAGAATTGATAAGACGAACTGCTTGAGTTCCACTTTCAATAACGACACCGTTTGCTGCTGCTGCTGCTGCTGATTCTGCAGACTTTGCATGTGAAACAAATAGAAGCTCTCCGGATGCCTCCTCTGGTTAGCTTGGGACCGTTTGATGGCGGCCATGAGAGAATTCGACACAGGAGGATCTTCCTCGACTGGTTTCGAAGTAGGCAACCGGTCTAGCGAGACACCAACGGAAAGTTCTAGAGCTTTCAACTGGAGACGCGGCGCGTAGGAGGAGCTCCCGGCGCGCGTGCAAGCTTCCCGGAGCTTGGAGGACGGCGAGGCGAGCAAGGCGGAGACAGCGTGAAGCGAGGTAGTCTGCCCGTGGTTCCGGCGTCGAGCAACTGCTACCGCGTCGTCAAGAACACGCGCCGCTTCCTCCGTCAAGCATTGCCTAGCAGCGTGGACCGGCGTCGGCATCGCCGACGAGCATACACAACTTTATATACACACTTTCCACACAGAGTAATATTATTTTATATACATATAAAAGCACACAAACATGGAGGTTGTAGTTGGCGGTTATAGAGTTTGGACATTTTGCAGAGTGAGTGATAAATAAATGGAAGAAAATGAGAAGGGAGACAGAATCGAATAAGCAGTAATTTATTATCATTGAGAGAGAGAGAGAGAGAGAGAGAGAGAGAGCACGGGGGTAAGAAAGAAGGGAGAAAGAGCTGGAGGCGAAAAGGTTGTGAGAGAGAGTGATGAAGACGACGATGTCGTGGATTGAGATGCTGGTTGGATCGTGTTGTGAGTGGTGGGACCCGATTTGATGTGTGAGGCAGAGAAGGACATGTGGGGCCCTTCGATTTGGCCATTGAAGTGAACGCTCTCTGCTCTTTTGGATTAGATTACAATCTTTTTTTTAATACTGAGATTAGATTACAGGGAAAATGAAGCATAGGTCTCATGGAAGAAAAAAATGGCAAATGGTCTCAAGGTTCTAAACAATTGCTGTCAGGTCCTATAGGACCTATTAATGGTTAATTTCAGTAGGGAAAAGACAAAAATTCCCTCACTTTCAAAAAAGGGAGGTTGAAGGCAGAATCGTTCCATTCGTTCAAAAATCGCCGCCTCGCGTCTGGTCGCCCGTTATAGTTGCTGTGCTCGCCATCGCTGTGTCTTTGGTCGCGTAAAGCCGTTGCCGTCATTCTGTTCACCTGAAGCCGTCGCGTCTGGTCGCCTGAAGCCGTTGCTGTCGTTGTATTCACCTGAAGCCGTTGCCATTTCTGTGCTCGACTGGAGGCATCGTTGTGCTTTGCTTTTCAAAATCCCATCGTCGTTGATGTGGTCACCCGTCGCCGTGGGTCTGGTCGCCTGAAGCCGTCGATGTCGCCGTGGGTCTTGTCGCCGTTTCAAAATAACTGTAGCAAGCTGTTTTTTTTGGATTGATACACTGTAGTTAGGTAATGAATGAAATTTCTTTTTTTTTTCCGGAAAAGTTCTTCCTCTCCAGGATTGATGTCGGAATGTGGAATCCTTTTTGTCATTTCTTTGTTCTTTCGGTCCTTTATTGAAAATATGTTGATGTGTTGGTATGAAGGCATTGTCATCGTGCTATTCACCCGAATCCTTTTTTATGTGTGGGTATGATTTCCAATTTGTATTATTGCTTCGTTGCCGTCGTGCCTTTTGTCATATGGGTTTGATTCTGGACAATGATGGCAGTGTTTTTCTATGTATGTGTGAAGAATGGGCATTTAAATTTGTCAAATTTCAGGCTTGAATTGATGACTTGGAAAAAGTATTCCAAAATGTCTTCCAATTCATAAGCGGTTGTTCTTGTTGTATATGACCAAAATTCCACATTTATATTTTAGTGTAAAATTATGCCTTTAATTGCTTCACGGCAGTCATAAAAATTGAATAGATATGTATTGACATTCTGTATGGCGAACTGGAATTATCCACCCTCTTCTACTATATTTATAATATGAAAGAGTGCATGATAAGGGGAAGAATGAAAGAAAAGTCACTGAGGTGATCATAGCAAGGGACTTTAGTCATAAAATTGTTTCACAAAAAGTAGGCAGCATGTAAAGATGAATTATAGTGTAGGAAATGATAATAGATCAACCCGTTATCCATTTATTGTGAACCTAAATGTACAGAGTGTATAGAATATAAAGTCATCTTGTTTTTGTGCCATTATTTTCATTTTTTGCACTATAAGCCACATGTTTAGTATATTATATATCAGTCTATAATTCCTTATAATGTGGTTTCATTTGGAAAGATAAGGTAGGGAAAAAATAAGAAAGCACTGTCAAAAGGCTCCACTGGGCATGTTCTGTCTAGTGGAGCATGTACATTAAGGCAATTTTTAAAAGTTTTGTTGGATTTCATATTCAAATGCTATAATCGTTGAATTGATTCAGCTTTCAGCCCCATGACTTTCATATTGAAAGGGCTGCACACATCCATGTATTTGAACAAATTATCTACATCATACTTCAATTTCATTTTTTTTCAAAGTTCTTCATGCATCCATGTTTTTGCATATATGCTTTTGTACAGTTGCTGATTCTGTTTTGGTGTTAAAAGTGCCGCTTAGTGCATACATCAATGCTTCTGTTCCGATTCTCTACATTTAAATGATGCACAACTTGTGATTTGGTTTTGGGCTTAAAATAATGGCTAGAGGCAATTTGCTATGTAAAATTGTGTGTCAATCATTTCACAAATAGCAGCCTTGGTTTGGGTGAAAAAATTTGCTTATGCTTCTGTACAGAATTATGTTTTGATTGTTTGTGTTAGCTAGTTTTGAATATGGTTTTTGTGTACTTCAGGAAACCAAGATGGATAAGGGTAAAACAGTTAAAAGGTCAATGAACTTCTCCTGCTATCACTTATTTACTGAAGAATATTTCAAGAAGAAAGAGAAGGAGAAAATGAAGGGGAAGGCGGCTAAAAAGAGGATGTCGGTCGCAGGGGTAAGCTTGCAAGTTAGAGATGCGTGGAACAAATTGACCGATAAGGAAAGAGGTGAATATACAAAGTGGGCCTTGGAGATAAGAGGTCCTCCGCAAGGGAAGAAGTATGTTGTTCCCTTCAACACACGATGCGCGACAAAACAATTTATAACCATATGCGAAAAAAATCAAGACTAGGCCAGAATTAGTTGAAAGGTTGAATGTCATAGGGTTTGATAAACTACTTGATGTCTGTTGCACACAAATAAACCGTGATTTGTGTGCAAAGTTCATGAGGTGTTTTGACCCTGGTACAAATGTTGTGACATTGAGAGGGAGATCCCGGGTAATAGCACCTACCGATATGGAAGAAATAATGGGTTTGCCTCATGGGGGCAAAAGATAGTGTTAAATGTTGGGGACAGTGATAGCATATTTGTGGATTTGTGTACAGTTTATAAGGGTGTAGCCTACCAAAAAATTGAGGAGTGGTTGATGGGAGATAGTGATCAGAACTTTGAGTTGTATTTTGTTATATTTGCTTTAGGCACCTTATTGACCCCTTCGTCAAGCATATATGTAAGTGAGCGTGTCTTGAAATGTTTGACATTGACTCAACATAGGATTGGTGCCTTCGATTGGTGCTCATTCACTGTCACAGAACTTTGTGAAGCCGTGGCGGGATATAGGCGGTAATTGCTCAAAGGGTCAGGGAAAGAAATGAGGACAGTAGGTGGATGCCTATACTTCCTCATGGTACGAGACTTATCTTCCCTCATATCTTCATTTATAATGTCATTGTCTTTGTTCAACTAACCTTGTTTAATTTGATGGTACAGATATTTTGTTTGCAAAATTTCCCTTTGGGAAATGTGGTAGCCCATGCTCAGGCGCATGCGATTACTTATTGGAATGATGACATGGTGAAGAGGAGGATTACCCTTGAGAAGCAGAGTACGATAGGGTTGTTACATGTTGATAAGCATGGATGGGTGCAGGGACATACTCCCTTTAATCCAGAGACAATGCTAACGCATCCGGTATTGCGAATGAATTAACTATTGACACATTTCTGTGATGGACATCTAATTGCGGAATTTATTTTTCAGGAAATTCGACGAACTTACTTCTCAATAATGGGGATGGTTGGGGCAGAGTTGCTGGAACTGCAGACCCGGTTACAGGCAGAAGCAAAGGAAACAGAGGAGGAACAATTTGAGGATGAAACAGGGGGAGCTGGACCTTCTGGTCATGCACAAACTGAAGCTGACCTTGCCGAGCCTATGGATGAATCAGATGCTGACATAGGAGAAACAGATTATGAGGTTTCCAACCCTATAGATGAACAGCCTACCGATGAACATGCAGCCGAGAAGGACGTTGATGAGGGAGGGCAGCTTCACATAGGAGACACACAGGAAGAGAATATAGGCCATGATAGATTGAGAAGGTCTGAACGCACAAAGATACCAAGTTGGGTAGTTAGCTCCCCGTTCATTAATCAGAAGCTCAAGAAGAAGGGAAACCGTCAGTTCGATGCGGAGGAGAGGTTATTTCAGCTTTGCACTCAGAGGCCAAAGAAGGAGGAGGGTGATGAGTAAGTTAACGAAACATTGTCAATGGATTCTACTTTATGTAATTTATTGGTAATTGTTATAATTGTGCTGGATTAGAATATTTGTTTAGATGCATGACTACTACGTTATGAGGGCAGAGCTTTATTGCCTCCGAAGGGGTTGCTGAACGATACGGTAAGGACATGCTTTCGGTTTATCCACTATATTTTTGGCATGCGTATTGTGTAATTGTGTTTCAATGGTGTAGGTGATGTCAATGGTTGCCAAGGCATTGGTGGCCGGGCAACTAGAGAAGGACAGAAGAGTCCCCGGCATGTGTTCACCGCACATTTCATGTCCAAGTTAGTTGACAACCCCTCTGCATGGAGCCTGGAAGACAATGAGACAGAAATCCTCCCTGAACACATTGGATATAACATTGTCAATGAGACAGAAAGTTCATGTTCAACGTGATTTGTATGTAAATTTACACAGCATGTCTGATTTGGTAATTAATATTTAGTTGTAACATTCATTTTAAGTGAAAATGCGATGTTTGTAATGGTAGGGATTCTTGTGGCGTGCACGTGCTTTCATGGATACAAATGTGGGATGGCTCTGCAGGGGACGACAGTTATACAATGCCTTATCACAGTGCGGGTAAGCTACAACAACTTAAGAGTGGTGTATTATGGTAGCTTGTGGACAACCCAAAAAACAATCATCGTCAAAAAGTCATAGACATACTTGAGGGGTTTACAAGGAAGAAGAGGGTAATGTAGCTTGTTTTGGGATTCTTTTGTTGGACTGTGATCAATGACTGTGATGTACACATTTTTTTGTAATCAATGACTGATGTAAATGACATTTGGTACTGATATGTAAAGTGTACATATAGTTTTATGAGTTATAATTTAATTTGGACTTTGATGTTTACTTGTGAACAATTACTTGATTCATAGATGTCAACTATGTAATGGAAACAGGTTCTGAGAAATATTGGTTGCTGAATACAGGTTCTGCAACATATTGGCTCTGCTTTTCCATTTACTATCCCTTCAGCATACATTTACTACCCCATCACTGACAAGCCAAGCAGGTACCATTTACAACCCAAGCAGGCCTCATTTACAAGCCAAGCAGGCACCATTTACAAGCCCAGTTGCCCATATTTACAACCACACCAGCGACCGTTTACAACCCAACCAGCCACCATTTACAACCCACCAAGGCCCCATTTACAACCCAAGCTGCTCTCACTGACAACCCCACAAGCTAATATTTACAACCTAAGCAGGCACCATTAACAATCCATCCAGCCCCCATTTACAACCTCACGAGCTACCATTTACAACCAAAGCAACCCCCATTTACAACTCAAGTAGGCCACATTTACAACCCAACAAGGCACCATTTACAACCCAATCAGGCCCCATTTACAAGCCAAGCAGGCACCA
>JANTPZ010007208.1:0-11613 GCA_025593235.1 Vachellia pachyceras | reverse complement strand
GGAGTAGAGAAATGTAAAGAGTTGGTTGTTTGGGTGATTACCTTAAGGTTGTATGAGAGCTCTCTTCTTCTTCTTCTTCCTTGGGAGAAAAGTGGCGTTTTTGGGAGATTGGAGGAGAGAAAAATCTGACCAAATGGAGGGAGAGAGGTGGCAGAAATTTGAGAGAAGAGTTAGCTTATGTAAAAAGCCTCTTGAAACTTGTGTGGCTTAGATTGATTCTTGGGGACCAAGTAAGACTTTACTTGGTGGAGATTATGCCACTTGTTATTTGTTGATTTCTTGGTGAAAAGTGGTCTTTTGGCTTCCCTTGCAAGCCTGGTTGGGCTGACCGGTTCCTTAGATCTCCAGTTACTTGATCAGGTGTCACGCATTTTCGTAAAGTAACCTTTATTCGAGTAATTTTCCTTTTATTTTCCTGAGACTTTTCTTTCATGTGACGTCATTCCCTAGGCCTCCTTGCATGGGTGGCATCATCCCTTCCTCAAAATATCCTTGGCTCTCTTCGTAAAGCGTCAGGATTCCTCGATGTGCATGCAACACCGTAAAACGGGCTTCCGGCGGCCAATTTGACTTAAGGACATGGAAAAATTCTATATTTTCCCTTGATTCCCAAGCTCTTTTCCGTTCCTCAAAATTCTTCCCGGATTTTTCGTAATTAATTTTCTAAGAAAATACTTTTTCGGGCTTTTCGGGCACTGTTGTTCTCTGTACAACGAAACTGCCCGCACTGAATACCGGGTAATAATTTTATCAATTACTTTGTGATCCAAATAAACTTTTCTCAGTTTGGGTCTCTGGCATTTGAGGACTCCTGCTACCTCAAATAATTATATCTCGATCGTCCTTAACTCCGAAATTCTTTATTTACCACTTATTTACGAAAATGCCACTACATTTTCTGCTTTCACCATAATTTCCAAAATGCCATTAATTTTTCTACTTTTTCTTAATTCCAACTTTGCCCTTGGTTGACTTTGACATTTTTGGTCAACTTTAACTTTTTGGTTAACTTTAACTTTTTTATTGACTTTAACCAAATTACCAAAATGTCGTTATTATTTGATAACATTTCATGTCCTAGGCCTTTTTAATCAAAATGATCATTTTACTCTTGTCATTTAGCCAAATGACCGTTTTACCCTTGGGTCATTCTTACTTAAAATCCTTAAGACTAGGGGTCTAGTCAATCATGATCTTTCTTGTCTAGAGGCATTTTCCTTTCTATATTTCCATATCCATGGGCATTAACTCAACCCATTACTATCGGTTTAGTCTTCATTTCCAATTACCGGAATATGTGGATATTACAAAATCACTACGATGTCTCAGGATAAAAATATAATCAGCAAAAAGGTTTACTAATTTTTGTATCAATTTTTGGTAATTATATTCATTTCTTAAGTTATCGTAATGATTTCCCGCGGCTTTCCAAAATTTAAATCAATGTGGGCTTGTATTGCTTCCAAAATCTTGGATCATTTTCATGATAATAAAAGGAATTTGTTAGATATTTCAATTTTTAATGTAAGCTATTGATGATGTTAGCTTTTGTTATCAGTTAATATAAAATGAGCCAACCTATTTATTAGATATGAATAATGTTATCTTAGTTTATGTGCCAAGTTTTTTCTATTGTTTTAATCTCTTATATCAGCACACACGTACAATGGAAAAAGATATCAAGTCACCATCTAAACGATACTAAAAAAAAGAGTCAACTGATAACTGTCGCAAGCTGTGATTTTTTCTTCATTCTGTTTATGTATAAAAAAAAGAGGCTATGAGAAAATCTCTGTCAGATCAATGGCGTCTAAGTGAGTGTTTAAGAATTCTGTTGGGAAAAAGGAGTTTACAGATGATTTTACGGATTCCAAAATGATTTTTATGGATTTCAAAATAATTTTTACATATTTTGAGATGATTTTTATTTTGACTTACGTACCAGGGAAAAACGAGTTCCCATGCACTAAAAAGAGTTTGATCCTTTGCTTCAAAGGTTTTGCATTACATTTTTTTTTTGAATAAGATTAGGTGAGTTCATTAAAGTCAAGCCAGGTAAAGAACATTTACATAGGTATTTATAATGATCTTCCAACAGAAAGATCTTCATATAAGCGATCATTGATCAATTCTTTATTAACTTAATCAAACTTTATTATTTTCACAAGATATCTTTAATTCCTTTTCTTTTCTTTTTCTGTTAGTGGATGCAAAAGAATATAAAGTAGAAAGGTAGCAGTGACTAATAAGGTTGGCTTCGATGACAGAAATTCTTTTAAAAATAATTATTAAGAAATACAAAAAAAATAATAACATTATTTTTTGCGAGTTACTATAAATGTGTATAATGTTGAAAGACATGGAAATTTTACGGTAAGATTGAAAAGTGGGGAAATCATATTAGAAGTGTATATACTTTCCTCAAATTTTTAATTTAATAGCTATGTGTTTTTTCCTTTTAATTAAATCTTTAAATTTACTTTGTTAACATATTAACTCCTATATAGGGGTTAATCACTAATGGCGCTAGCAAATCAAAGTTACAAAGGTTAGTTATATTAAAAGAGTAAAATTTAATAAAATTAATTAAAAGAAAAATACACAATGTCAAATTACAGATGGAGAAAAAAAGGTCCACGGTAAGTGATCTCGTAATTACAGAAATGTTAAAGTAATCATAGATTGTATAGAGGCTATAAATCTAGTGACTCGATAGGTGTGATACTAGGCATCATTTCATAGACATTGTAGATAAAGCTCAGTTGCTACTAACTAGAGATTGGAGTATTGTTTTTCATCATGTACTGAGGGATAGTAACATATTGGCAGACATATTAGTTAAGATGACTCATGCCCTGGTATGAAATTTTTGTTTTTATAATCAACCACCTCCTGATCTACAGTAGATGATGGTGATTGAAGGGGTAACTTTATTTTTCTGAACCATTGTACTCTCTACCTTTTTGTATTGGATCCCAGTTTTATATTAAAAATAGAAAAAGGATATGTACTTGTATGGTTTTCAATTTTCACCTGTATTGAGGGAAAAGGAAGCAAAGAAAATTTGTTTGGGAGAGTGCATTATCTCCCTAAACGTAACAGTTTTTTTATAAATTGAGATAATTAATTTTATATATTTACTTCATAAATTATAAAAACACTCACGCCGCTTTTCTAGATGGGAAAAAAATGTGTAGGGATTTATATCCCTGCTCAGCTTTGATTGACGAGATTTTCATTTTTCGACGTTGAGTTTTACTATTAAATAACATGTTGACCTCATCTATATACATCACGTTACTTACAAGACAAAACAAGCCCCGTATTCCCACTTCAAGCTCCTTGTCAACCCCTATTATGTCAGAAGGGTTCATTGAGCAAATTTCATCACGTATTTGATTTGGTGCAAGTGGTTGAGTTTTAGGCTGCAATTCCTCAATAAGCAACTCGAAGAATCTGACTATGGAGATTACATGCAACTGGAGAAACTATGGACTGAATCCTTGCTGGCTGGCTCACTGGATATGATGACTACCCAGTTGAAAATCGAAATTAACTCCGTTTTCTTGCAAAAATAGATCAAGGTATCTTGTCAGCGATTATGCGCCCAGGATCAAGAAAGCGTATGGGTGAACTGAAGTTATTCATTTATTAATGCATTGTCATTTTGATTTACTCCAATCCCGACTCTGCAAAATTTTAAAATCCTTATTGAGCGTCAAGAAATTGCATGCTTTGTTAATCAAGTCCCATCTCTCGGAAGTCCCTTTTTACGGAACTCGAATTATCAGGATGCGGCTAATGGTGCCGTTGATTCTGCCCACCACGTATTCGACAAAACTCCCACCCGAAGCGTCTACCTTTGGAATTCCCTGATTCGTGCTTACTCTTAGGCCCAAAGATTTCGCAATGCATTTGCTCTCTTTACGGAACTCGAATTATCAGGATGCGGCTAATGGTGCCGTTGATTCTGCCCACCAAGTATTCGACAAAACTCCCACCCGAAGCGTCTGCCTTTGGAATTCCTTGATTCGTGCTTGCGCTTAGGCCCAAAGATTTCGCAATGCATTTTCTCTCTTTACAAACATGCTTACAACTAACACAGGACCTGACAATTTCACCTATGCTTGTATTATACGTGCATGTTCTGAGAATTTCGATTCTGCTAGCCTGAGACTTGCTCATGGGAGGGCTATAGTTTCTGGTTTAGGACCGGACTCTATTTGTGGCAGTGCTCTTGTGACAGCTTATTCCAAATTGGGTGTTGTTAATGAAGACAGTGGAGTGTTTAATGGGATTCCTGAACCTGATTTGGTTTTGTGGAATTCACTGACTTCTGGTTATGGGTACTCTGGTTTATGTGATAAAGGGATTCAAACATTCAGCGCTATGCGGCGTGCTGGGAACAAGCCAGACGGATATACAATGGTTGGGTTGCTTTAAAGTGTGGCAGACTCTAGCTTGCTGAGAATTGGTCAGGGAATACATGCTTTAAGTCTGAAAAGTGGGTTTGATTCTAATTCTCATGTAGTTAGTTTGCTGGTGAACACGTACTCGAGATGCAAGTGCATGACTTCAGCTCATAAAGTCTTTGGAAGTATCTTGCAACCTGATTTAGTTACATGATCTGCTCTGATAGTTGGATATTCTCAAACTGGAGATTATGTGAAGGCCCTGCTTTTTTTCAGGGAATTGAACATGAAAGACAAGAAGGCAGATACTATTTTAATTGCCAGTGTATTGGCTTCCATTGCTCAGTCAGCAAATGTACGGCCTGGAAGTGAGATACATGGTTATGTTCTTCGGAATGGATTGGGATCCGATGTCATGGTCTCTCTGTTCTTGTAGACATGTACTTAAAGTGTGGTTTCATGCGCTCAGGAACTAGAATTTTCAAGTTGATGCCAAAGCAGAATACAATTTCTTATAGTTCAATAATTTCAGGTCTTGGCTTGCATGGATGTGCCTTTGAAGCCTTCAGGATGTTTAATAGGATGCAAAATAATGGGGTAGTGCCTGATGAATCCACTTTCTCTGCTCTCCTTTGTGCTTGTTGCCATGCCGGCCTAGTCCAAGATGGGCGGGAGTTTTTCAGGAGGATGAAATATGAGTTTGACATTGAAGCCAGACCTGAGCATTATGTTTATATGGTGAAACCACTAGGGAGTGCAGGGGAATTAGAAGAGGTTTACAATCTCATTCAGTCCTTGCCAGAACCAGTAGACGAAGGCATCTTGGGAGCTCTCCTATCATGCTGCAATTCATGTGGAAATTCTGATCTAGCCGAAAAAATAGCCCATCGCCTTTTTGAGAGCAATCCTGATGATAATGTTTACAAGGTTATGCTTTCTGATGTCTATGCTAGTAATGGTAGGTGGGATGATGTGAAGAAATTGAGACAACATAACAGGTGGTCTGAGAAAATTGCCTGGACTAAGCAGGATTGAAGGCCATTTTTGCAAATTGTGAAAGCTAAGGTAGACTCCTGATTGGTTCTCTCTATGTCATGACATGGAAACAATGATCGGGTGTATCCTTTCAGGCAAAGGAGGCCTCTGATGACGGTATTACATGTGGAAAATGACCTGAATATATTTATTTACTTGGATTACCAGGACAGCCACTTCCTCTTTGTTTTGTTAATAACCTTATTTCACTGATAGTATGGACAACTTTGAAATGGTAAATCATCTTACAACACTGACCACTAGAATATAAACTGGCATACTTGGTGAGAATGGAATCTCTCATTCATGACAGCGCAACTACAATAATCAAGGTATATGAATATGCATTTATGGACATTCCTTTTGGTTTAGCTATTATATCTGCAATTGATGTAATGTCTTCAAATGATATGAATTCCATTTAGCATAGTCTGGTTAGCGTAATCTTGTATAATTTGGGGCCCACAACCCAACATATGTGCTGCTATTTTTAAGTTCTGCTAGTTTATTTCAGTTGGCATATGTTGTAGATAAAGAAGCATCTGAGCAGGAAACTAAATGAGGAAGAAATTCTGTAGAATATTTCTATTTCCAGTGTTGATTCCTCTGACAGCACCGAAACTTATCAAGAGGCTACTAAACTGTTTTACCTTCTTATGCACATGTACTGAATTTTGGAACTATTTGTGCAATTCTAAAGGGTAGGACTTTTTAAATCTCTATTATCTAGACGGCATTAAGGTGCGATTTAAAAAGTCTTTTTTATACTGTTTAAATAGCGTTTTTTTCTACTAGTGAAATACTGAACCACAGTTATTTTCAAAAATGGAAAAAAAGATATTTTTTTTTCAACTCAAATTATAAGCCATAACCCTAGAAAAAAGAAACATGAGAGCATCCAAATTAAACTGGGTATTTGCAATTGCCCAACGTTGATAATAAGAACATAAATAATCGGTGTCAATTATAATTATACATAGCCAATGAACAAATAAAAAAGGTAAAACGAATCAAATTCAAGATGGAAAAGAAAAATAAACTCACGCAGATATCCATAAACTAAAATCATGAGGATAGGAATTAAGGGTGCATATCCCAATAACCCTATCGGTGTTCCGCTAATCACTAGTTGAAATCTTCTCCTTTCACAGAGGTTTCTACTTGCCCATTCTTATCTTACAAAACCGTAAACGGTGTTGTGTGTGTGTGTATCTTATAATGACTGAGTCTATAGTACAGGCCACGAGGAACGGAGAAAAAGAATGCAAAGAAGAGAAAGAATTTTATTGTATATTACTCAACAACTTTACATTACAGTCTGTGTCTCTCTTATAGATACTTGCTCTTACTCATACAGTTGCTAACGTCTTAACAGAATTTGTTATATTGTTGCCGACTCAGCGTTAGTTACAACGCAATAGGACTATCTAATCCCCTTCTTACTCTAACACCACGTAACAATACTCCCACCCTAAGGAATATCCTTGTCCTCAAGGATAGAGGGCAGGATGTTCACAACGTAGGTACAGCAGAAAAAAGTGAGGGAACTGACAACGAATGACATCCAGGTGTTCCCAAGTAGCATCCTTTTCCTTAGTATGCTTCCACTGGACCGAAGCCTGCGTAAAAGGAAGGTGCGACCGTATAAACCAGCTTTCCTACAACCCAGCTTCCGAACGAATACATGCAGTGGTTCCCTGATGAGTCGACTGTCACTGTCGACCGCTGGAAGAGACGAAGCAACGACAGCCGTGGGTTGAGTTCAGCATTTTAGTAGTGGTTGAGTACTCCTATACCAACGCAAAGGAGGAATCTCTTGGGGATACCTTGTAGTGCGGTAAGGTGCGTGAAACTCAGCCTTGTTATTCTTACCTGCAAGGCCACCTAGAACAAGGAATGGTGAAGTTACCCAAGTCCATATGAGGTCAATCCTCACAATTGTGCCAAAAGGAAGTGATGTTATTGCACCGTAGGCTATTGCAGCTGTGGTAAGGAAGCAGAATATGAGGAACAGAGGCCCACAAAAGAGGTCATTCCGCAGGACTCGCATAAGAATGGTTTCCATAAACCCAGTCAAAAGAAGAACTGTTGCACAGGAGTTTACGATTGAGAATGAGTGAATCTCCCCTTTGAAATCAAGTTTATAAGGAGCACTCACTAGACGGTCTCCATTTAACACCTCACCAAGAGCTTCATTTCTCTCTCTCTCTCTCTCTCATGACCTGTTGAACAGAAAGGCAGACCAAAAAATAGATACGCTTCACTGATGTTGTGGAATGGACCGACCTCATCGGCGTAAAGAGGGACCAAATTGCCATCCTTGCAACGATGACCAGAGTTGTCCAATCTCACACGGATTCCATAATAAGAGGTCAAAATCGCTAGAACGAGAAGCATCGAAGAAGACCTCTCCATATCGTTATCGTTATAGTTAAGGTTCTCCCCATCTTTGCAGCTAGCATTTACTACCGGATGCTGCGAAAGAGCCCTTGCCGCAACCTTTGCTAGAATGGCCGTCATAGTCACTCTCTTTAGTTTCACCTTCGCATATAGAGTATCAAGTGCATCAATCTTCATAGGATACGCCACTCGGAATGTAGGAACCATAAGACTCTCCACCTCATTCTTCGACACAGCAGCCTGCATTGTTGTGAAAGGAACCACTGTAGAACCTGGAATTGGGGCAGAGATGTTGTTAGGGCAGCTGAAACATCAGCTTTGGAAGGGGTAAGGTCCAGCAGAGCAGGCGTAGCAGCCTTAGCCACGTTACCCTTGGAAGATGTGATTCCAGCAGCTGCTGCCACATCAGCAGGAGTAATCCGCTCAAAAGGATTCAAACCAACGACTGATCAAAGATCAATCTTGTGCTGCTTCGCAAGCTTCTTTACATGAGGAGTCGCCACGGTCTTCCCTGGTGCAGCAAAAAAACCACCTTAGCCGGCGGAGGAATGGAAGCAACAGGAGCAGCTTCGGCAGCAGGGGCAGAAGAAGCGGATGTGACTGCCAAAAGGTTGATGAATGAGTCAGGAACTAGTAGCTCCGATCCTAATAGTTGCCAGGCTGAGGCGCTCGAGGCGGAGCCAGCGCTTGCAAACGAGGGAGTAGGCATCGCGGGAGGACTTGGAATCAAGACGGCGGAAGAGCTCAATGAGAAGCCCGTCCGGA
This sequence comes from Vachellia pachyceras, assembly GCA_025593235.1. NCBI lineage: Eukaryota > Viridiplantae > Streptophyta > Magnoliopsida > Fabales > Fabaceae > Vachellia > Vachellia pachyceras. Next base: position 3,001 of record JANTPZ010007208.1, on the reverse strand, counting down.
AGACAGGTGTTAATCCGATCATGGTCTCCCAAGAAACAATCCGTGGCGACCTATTATAGAATGTCGACTTCGGGCAAGAGATCATCACAACGTTGGAACTCGACACGAGTCTGCTTTGTTGGCGAAAAATATGGAGGTACCGTACTATAGGACCCAAATTGTATGTGTGTATTCTGATGAGGTGAGGTGGACGAGCAGCCGTTATGTTTCCCTTGGCCATGAGCTTTTAATGACGCAACGCCTGCAACTAATGCTTGCAAGGAAGCTTGAATCTAAGATATGGAGAAGTTGAGGTCAGAGATATCAACTGAGTTCTGTTCTAGTCTCGCGCAATCGGTCTCCAACATGGCGGTATGGGCATCCAATCACTTCTCCAGGTTGTTAAGCCGCTCCATGGATTGCGTATCCGGCGCCATCACCGGAGATGGCTCTGATACCAGTTGGTACGGGCCACGAGGAGCAAAGAAAAAGAACGCAAAGAAGAGAAAGAACTCTGATGTATATTACTCAATAACTTTTCATTACAATCTGTGTCTCTCTTATAGGCACTAGCTCTCACTCATACAGTTGCTAACGTCTTAACAGAATTTGTTATAATGTTGCCAACTCAGCGTTAGTTACAACGCAATATGACTACCTAATCCCCTTCTTACTCTAACGCCACGTAACAGTCTATGATAGTATAATCTTCAAAAAAAAAATGGTTGGAATTGCAAATCAGATATGATACTAAAAGTTCTCGTTAGTATCTTTTTTTAAAATATTTTGACTGAATTAGAGTTTTAGTGAAAGTCAGTTTGTGGGTTTTAAATACCCCTAGCTCCTATATATATATATATGTGTGCAGTTAGAGACAAGATTGAATAAATAAAACTGTTTAATTTCTTCAGTCAAGGGATCAATCATGGTTTATTCTTTAATGTTTTGGATTGAATACCTTCTGGAGATTCGAGTTATAGGTGGTTTGGATAGAATACATCCTTGTACTATTGTACTTTTGTGAGATGTGTGCAACGCGGGTCTAGTGTGGATTAGTCAGTGCGAAGCTCCGAAGACCGGGCGGGCAATAAAAAAAAGAGTTATAGGCTTTCTAATAGAATAACTCAAGAAGAAATAGACATGTGTGGCTTTAACAATATACTATTTAAATTAATTTGTCTAACTTATAAAAGAAAAAATATAATTATACACATAAATTTTTTTAAAATATATGTGATAATGAAGTAATTAATTTAACTTTTTTATTCTATTCTACAAAGTCAAATGACTTTTATATTGATGATCGAAGATACTACATGAGCTAGTTTACTTTTGTTGAAGAGATTAAGGAAATTAAATACATGATTTAAAAGTATTGACATTTATCATTTTTTTTTAAATTAATTTACCTGACTTATAAATTAATATATAATCTAAATAAATACATAAATAAATAATTTTAAATAATATATTCAGCTTTCTCGTTCTCTCCAGCAAAAACAACTGAATGTTATACCAAGAAGACAGTATGATTGTATTGTATGTATATCGCACTAAACGAATTCACTTGATTGAAAGTCTGCAATTCACAGAGCTTCTTGGGCAAGAGGATAATTCTCGGAGCTTTATTTCTTGTTCTGAATTTAGTTTTGGCTTACTGCGAATTGAGATGATATCCAAGAACCTAGCGTTCTCCATGATATAGCTTGCAAGTTGAAACTCACAACTTAGGCCTTTGAAGCTTCCAAGATGAAATTCTTTCAAGTGTGATGAAACACACTGAGGAGCATTTTCATTCCTCCATGGTTGCCAATCAAACTGAGCCAAAGGTTAGTGTAAGAGTTAGAAAACTAACTAATCATTAAATCAAATGGTATAGCCAGAAAAAAAAATGTAAATCAGTATAATGATTTGAAAACAACTAACCTCATCAATTATAAGAGTTTCAAGCCTGGGGTAGTTTCTCAAGCATGCCAATAATGATCTGCCATCGGGATCTTCTGTAAAGCATCTTATTTCCAAGTGGGTTAAATTATAAAATGTTGCATGTATATAGCCAATCTGCGAGAGAGGGAGATTAGCAACATGATTAAACAAATTTAATTATCAAAACTAAGAATGTAAAGCAATAATACGAATTTACTTTTCATCTTAAATCATCACACTCCCTCCAAATAACAAAAATAACAGCTAGTTGAGGAGTTTACATTATCTATCCGCAGAGTCGTGACGTTAGACAAAGATCCCGAAGTGAATGGGTAGCTATAGACATCAGCTGACACCAAATTGTTAAGCCTGTCGTCCAAAGTAAATGGATAGTGAGAAGCATAATAATCAGAAGGCACCAGACTTCGAAGATTTCCTCTGTCTAATGGTACAATCGAATACCCATTATCACAGGTCATGCAGCAATATTTCAGTGACAAGTCTTGAAGAGAAGGGCAACCACAGACAAGCTTGTAAGCGTGTCTGATATTACTCAAAAATAAGACATGGTTCAAATGCAAGACTTCGAGGGAAGGCAAATCAAAAGAAGAGAGAGTCGTGACTTTAACACAACTCAGCTTTAAAACGGTGATGGTATTGCATTTGAAAATTGAAGAGGGGATTTTAATTTGTAAGTTGTCCCTTGTTTTATCATGAACCTCAACATGTTCAACTTTGGGGTGTACTGCTGTGTTAATCCACGCGTTGATGATCTTGACACGTCGCGCTCTCCCACGTGTAGTGGACCTGAGAACGAGCTTAAACTTTTTTAGGGTTTCTGAATCATCTCTCATGCTCATGACTGTAACTACATACTGCAGAAAAGAGTCACTGCTGTGGAAGTTGGCTTCGTCAAAGTCAATAAAGGGCAGCGTCAACCGGAGATGCCTCCACCTCTTGGACGAGAGGCACGTGGCAATGGCTTGTTTGGTTGGAAGGAAAGAGAGAATATGTTCAAACACCGAGTCGGGTAACTCAGTAATTTGATCATCACTTGCCATTACTTTGCAATCTACTGCCTCGAACGTTCGGACTT